>BMAO01032708.1:0-62544 GCA_019973975.1 Trichonephila clavata
TCTTAATGAAATTTACTTGATTCATAATATGTCACATTGTTGATTTTTTGGGCGCTTGCTTATAGGCAAATAATAATTTAAGTATTCCTTTGCTACATTGGAATAGTTTTATTTTCATATTGAACTTTAAAATAGTTTGCATGTCTTGAAAAAGGCAAGCCTACAAAATAAATTTTTGTTTTCAATTAGTAATCTTTTTAAGAGACTAATTTCTTGTAGATTTTAAAGAACTTTTCTAGCTTATTGGTAAACTTATGGAAAATGTCTTAAAAGTTCTCATAAAGAAATTATTTCAATACATTTATTTTATGGTTCCTTTATTGTGACTATAGTGTTTTGTTTATTTGGATGAAAATAAATGAAGTATATATATCAGATTCTTTATATTTAACCCAATATAAATATATTTTATGCTTTTACTCATTAAAGAAAGGTAGAGAAAAATTATGTTTTTACGATAAAATCTGGCATATCATGTATACCATCGTATTACATGCACTTAACTTTCAAGTAGCAATTTTAATTTTTATGTTTATTTGCTGAGAATGTGCACCCCCATTTTCATGAAGAAACCTGAGATGTATGCGAGTCATGCTCTTAAAGTTTGAAAGTCATTTATTCTAAGCTTTAGTAAAAAATAGTATACATCTAGAAGTGCACCCCTTTAAGTTCATAAGGAATGCCATTTCTTTTAAATAACCATTATTTTGATCTATGTAGAAATCTAATTTTTTTTCCTGTGCTCACATTTTTTAAAGCTCTTATTTTTATACCTGGTATATAACGTGCACGCATAAAATTCAATCTTATTTTTTGTGTTAAAAGTGTGCACCATACACCAGATTTTACGATACATATTACCACAACAATGCCAATGTTCAAGCTAACGTGCCAAGTTGGTGACCCTGATTTTGCATGTGTCGTATGCGCCAGATTGAGTACCATGTGTTGTATTACATATAATTTCACCAATATGGTTGCAATATTATGAAAGTACCAAAAATTAATACAGCTTGGGTACAAAAACTCCTGTATGCAGGTATGTTGTACACAAGTGAAAAAACATAAATCTTGGTACTTACGTATTATCACAACCAATTGGTGACATTATATGAAACAAAGCACCTGTTTGCCAATTCAGCACGTTCAACACACAGGAACTCGGAGGGTACTTGTGTATTTTTGCGACAATCGCTGACTCTAAATAACTCGCTGAGTTGGCCACCCCAATTTCCTATGTGTGGTACACACTGAATTGGCTGCCAGGTGCTTCATTTCATATAATATCGCTAATAGGTTTCAATAAGACGCAATTACCAATCAGGGTTGCCAACTTGGTGTGTTATTATTAGATTTGGCATTTGTTGTGATAATACGTAATTTGTGCAGTCTGACGTATTTGAAGCACAATTAATTTAAATTATAGTTTTAAGAAACATGCTTTTTTATCAAACTAAAAAGTAAGAAATAAATCTTATATAAGAATAAAATGATTAACTAGAAAATTAATGTCATCGTGGTAAAGGCGTGGGGTCCTCTGTACTACATTTTTACACTAACTCTGCATTTTGGAATAGAACTAGTAAGAAATTATAACAATTGATATTGAGCACCCCACTCTTTTATATGCAGTTATTATTTTTCCAGTTTCAATTTTATTTTTTTCTGCTTTTTTCTTGGCATTTCTAAATATCTTTTGTTCTATTTCTTTAAATCCTGGCACTCATATTTTTCTAATTGGTTTTCTATAAAAAAAAGTACTTATGTTTTTGCTTCTTAATGTAATTCCTTTTTTGCCAGGAATAAGCCATTCTTTTAAATTATTGTCATGTTGAGTTCTTAGTGGGAGACCATCATCATTGATTGAATACTATTGGATGCCAAAATTTATTTGCAGCGATTTCAAAACCACTTCTAAAAGATGTTTAATGTGTAGTGTACTGATAACAAATTAGTTCCTGTATATATTGTTCCAATGTGTGGTATTTTTTTGTTGTTTTTATAAATGTGAAATTCAGGTAGACGTGCAATATTTATAAAAATTGTATTTTTTAAATCTTTTATCTTGTTTCTAAATTATGAATGCTTTATTTTTAATTTGCACTAATTTCATTTCTGCTTGTTAGTACAAATCTTGATTTTTAATGTTTCCACTCATAATTTGTTTTAAATTTTGCAATATAGCTCTGAATTTTTTTAAAAAAAATATTTTATGGATAAAATTAATTTATGAATTTCATACATTTTGCACTTTCTGCCAAAGACCATTGGTTTCACATTGTAGCCTTTGTCCTTATGTTCTAAATACTCATACAGGTATAGCATATCACTACATGTGTTATGCTAAATTTTGTAGATAGTCATTTCGAAAACTATATAATTATGTACAACCTTTGTAAAAATTTTTTCTCTAATGAGAAAACTTTCAAAATTCCTCTCAGAACCAGCTATTTATAAATTCTGCAGTAAATAATTTAGATGACTCGCATATCCTAACATGTAATTTACTTGAAACAACACTGTTTGAAAGGCATTTTCACTCACATTTTGTAACTCAAAGACATGATTTGATAAAAAAATTAAAAAGTTGTTTATTTATGTACTTTTACACACTTTCCTATATTTACATAGATAATTCAATATATATTACACTAAAACATAATCTGTTCTGCACAAATAAGGATGGAGTTGACTATAATATGGATTAGATAGTGTTTATAAAAAAAAATTTCAAAAATTTCACTTATATTCTTGTTTATTTTTTATGTATATATGTATGTGCATAATTTCCAGAATAAATATTTCAACAATATGATTTTGGTTTGTTTTATTTTTCTTGTTAACAGTGAATAATTGAAAATAAAATGCTGTATAAAGTAGAAAAATGGCTAAACTATGATTCTATTGGTCCTTATGAAGTTATTTTTTCTTCTGAATGGGTGCTGAAAACTTCTCTAAAAGCTCTTTCCAGTAGGTTAAAAACTAAATGTTTTGTTAATTCAAAGATGTACTGTTTTAGTTGTTTTTACATTCTTCTAAGGACTAAAATTTTTAAGTATTTTAATTTAAAAAAACATTAACTTAAGAACTATAATATTTGTTTTCTTTGGTGATAGGAGAGTGTAAAATCAGTTCATTTAACAAAAAACGAGCTTAATTTGTAATATAGCAATGCATTTTCTTTATTTCCATGTGGATGGATGTGTTTCTATTTAAACAAAACAATTGATATAAAGAATACTTACACACCTGGGTCTAATGAGTTAGTTTAGTCAAAAGGTTTTTTTCTTCAGGTTACATAATATGTAAAAAAGCTATTTCTTTCTGGCATTGTTTTGAAATTTTTACTTAGAAAAATCTGTTATTTATCATAATGTTTCCTAGATATTTCTAATAACTTATTATTGAAGGGCTGAATTTTTTTAAATAAAAGTTAATTTTCTACTTGTATATGATTTTAAGGAAACAATATAATGCTTCTGGACAAACATAAATATAAATAATGAATCAAATTGCTTCTGGAACTAGTTCAAAATGCATACACATTTGTTTAACTATTACATCGAATTCATTTTTGCAGTTTTCAAAGATTTATATTTGCGGTAAAAGTTCGAAGACATGCAGTTTGTGTTCAAATAATAGTTGAATTTTTTTTTCTTTCTCGAAAAGTAATATTTTTGTTGATACTTGCGTATTGGCGACATTATATAAAACGAAGTACATGGTTGCTAATTCAGCGCGTAGGACACATGCGAAATCGTTACTGCCAATTTGGCGAGTTATCTTTAACTTAGGCACTTTCGCGATAATATGCGAGTACCTTTTTGTTACACACAATAAATGTAAAATGAATTTTGATTTCGAAGTTAAGTGTAAAAATGTCATGAAATGAAAATAAAATAATACGCAAGATGTAGAAAGTGAAAATTTACAACTCAGGTATCACATTTTTAAATCCCTTAAGATTTGGGTTAATAAATATTTTTCTGTTAAAAATTCATATTAGATCAACAGTACCGAAAATAAATGCTATTCATACTCATTTTATTATTTTAACTCATATTTGATACATTAACAGATTCAAATATGAGTGCATTATATACTCATATCGATCTTTCATTCTCAAAAATTTGATCCCGTAACAGGTTCAAAAATGAGAATGTACTTGTGTCTCGATATGAGAATATGCGATTCTCAGATTTGAGTAAGCGTGCATCGGAGCTATTTTGAGAATGTGAAGTACTCAAAAGTGAGCTGTTTGCGCTCAGTTTTGAAAATCGTTTCTCGCAGTGTGTGCATTTCGGAGTGTGAAAATAGAATCTGAAATTGAATTTTTGGAGTTTCGATAACTTTGCCGGATAATGCCAGTCGACCGTATTTTAGGCACACAGTAGCAGGGACTTGCCTTAAAAGCCTTGGATCATGAAAACTTTGTCATTGTGTATTTCAAAACGGATAATCCGAATCTGATATTCAATCTGAGAAATAACAGTAACTTTGCCGGAAAAATCAGGATGTCCGCCTTTTACGCAAACCGGGGCAGGATCTCACCCTTAAATTCTTGGCGCGGGAAAAGTGTATTCCTTATGTAATTTGAGATGGTTTAAGCGAGTCTGAAATCGAAATATAGAAATTCCTGTATCTTTGCCAGAGAATGCCTGGTTATCGGAATATTCTCGGACAGAAGTACCAACCTATCTTGCCGGCGTAAAGTGAGTGAGTGAGTGAATATTAACGTCGCATTCAATTATGGTCGAAGACCATAAATGAATCTAAAACTGAACAATATTCATTTGATACTTGGACTTTGAAAATCCATGTTTCTCGAATGGGCAACTAGATACTACATACTCACGTGTGCGGAAACCGTTGAATCTATATGAGTTAGCAAAATACGGGTTTTCGAAAAGTATTGTGCACCGATTAGCAATTAGTTGTATAAAATTATTATCCGTTATACTTAAAAATGATAAAATAATTTTAAAAATTGCAAAGAATCAACACGTTATTCACCACATTTATAAAATTAAATCTTCATATGTTGTTACTTAACGACTTCGTTAGTAATTCATGCATTACACTACACTTAAATAGGAGATGAATGAAGCGCAAAATTAAAATAGTTTGTTGTTTTTACTTTATTTCAACCCTCCAAAATTATAAACGAAGATTAATTTGACTGCATTGAATAGCTTAGAATAATATAGAACTAACGTATTAAAACAAAGCCACAGCAGCGCGTGGCTGGGTCAGCTAGTATATATATAAAAGTTATGAATATAAGTAATCCCCCTTATGTTATCAACCTAAGAACCGTTAAGAAATAATATCAGGAGGATTTTACGTTAAATACTCATAGAAACTAAACTATACGTAATTTATTTATTAGTTTTTTAATTTTATCAAGGCTACCCAAAAACGATAATTGATTTATTGAATATATACAAAGAATATTGATTGAAAATATTATTGTAGAAAAAAAAAACAGGGGCGTCCATTCTAACAGAAATGGAAAGGCTATAATCGCAAGGAAGGGAGAGACACTCTTAGGGTAGAAAAATAGATGCTGAGGGTTGAAGGAATTGATTTGCATCCCTGGAGGCAAATATCGACAGAGAATCAAGGAGAAAAAATAACTTAAAAATGTTTCTTCTCAGCAAATTGGATTGGCTACTTGCGCTAGATCGAACGTCAAGGTGAGGATGGTCGTTCGAAAAAACAACAATTGAACGGCTCCTCGTCACTTGTCCTGGAGGGAAATGAACAACCGAAAGCTCTTTTCTTTCTTACTCTTATTTTTTTTAAGCTGTAGCCTCTGTAGTATGAATATTGCCGATTTTCAGGCATACATATTTTCCCGATTATTTCTCAATATTAAAAAAAATAATAATAACGAGAAGCACTTATTCATATATAATCTAAATAACATCTCTCTCTCTCTCTCTCGATTACTTCGGCGGAAAAAACATAAGAAGCTTCAAAAAAGTTAAGAAAAAATAATTTTTAACTTAAAAAACAAATTTAAATCTGTATTCGAGATATTAACACTAAAATGTTTAATATGGAAATGAAGCTCACGTACTCCCAATTTCAGATGGCACATTTAGCAGATCATATTTCACACGCACGCGCACACACACACACACTTTCTATTTTTTCCAGTCGAAAAGTTCACTCTCTTCATTTGTAGAACTGCTCGTTTTTGTTTATCCATTTATGGGTTGACTTGTAGTATTTTCTCCTTAGTGTAGCGAACGAATATATACATATACATACTTCTGCACTGCTCTAAAGGCAACATTATTTAATGAAAATGAACCGTTGAACGCGGAAACGCATCAAAGGTACCCAAAAATTGAAAATGATCCGAGGAAGCCATTTTGATCATTTAAATTCTAATATTGCCATAGATTAAAAGATATTACTTAAAAAGGATAAAATGCACGCGATACGTCTGCCTGTGTATGCAGTTTATTGCCCCAGGATGCCGCTCAAAGGAAGTAGGCAAGAGTTCGTACTTTTTCGTCGTTTTTAAAATCGCGATCCTTCCTTCCTTGCCGAAATCATACAAAAAATAACTCCGGATTCAATAGATCACTTTTTTCACCAAGAAAAGGTACATTTTTTATAACTATTAATATAAGGAACTAACTATTAGACCTACAAACTTAGAATTTGATGGGCGCATTCCTTTCATCGAGTAGAGATCTGCAAAGAACGCATTTTTTGCGAAAATTGACTTTCAAGAGGCCTTGCGAGGGCAAAAGAGACATTATAGATAAGTATATTCCCCTTCGTGAGTTTTTAGATTTATAGACTGGACATTTGATTAAAATGTATCTTTTATATAGTAAGAACCCCTATAGAAGGAGTTTACAAAAATTGACCCTCAAAGAGCACTATAGATAAATATATTACTGTTTTTGAACTATTAGACCAACAGATTTAAAAGTATGCATGTTTCTTTCATGTAGTAGAGATCCGTTAAGAACGGATTTCACGAAAATCGACTTCTGTGATGAACAAGGAGTTACTGGAGCGTAATGATAAAAAAAAATCCATGTTTTCGAAGCATTAGATACCACACCACACCAACGGGGGGAAATTTGAGTTCTCGACAGAATGAACGTGCATCAGCAGGACTAAGCTCGAACTTATAACACGTCAGCCATGAGTCCGTTACCTTGACCACTAGGCTACCGTAGCCACTATAACAGCATGAAATACCCAGCGAAGTGGGGGGAAGGGGTTAACGGGTTTAAATTTATATATAAATAATAAAATTTTAGATACTTTAATCTCTGCAAGTCTTCGACTCAAACATCCCCAAACATTTCAAAAAGGTTTAGCTAACATTTTGTGTTTTCAGGGTCTGTATTCTGAAATAAATTATTTACGTAAGTTATATTCATATTATTACTGAAAGAAATTTTTTTAGTGCGCTATATATTCATATTCTTAAAAAATATAGAGGTGAAATTATGTACATCATAGTGATCCGAATCTTATCTTATCCAAAACACCTAAAAATCTCAAAAATAAAAAAATCCCATAGTTATCAGTATAATTTTCTTTTGGATTTGATTGTGCATAACTTGTGGAACTCTCAAACTAAGTGACAAAAATAATGTGAACAGAAGACGATTTATTAAAGTCTGTATGTGATTTGGAATAATAGCGGCTATGATGGGCTAAATGTTCTTGAAACGCTCTTGCGTTGGATGTGTGGAACTTCGGAGAATGAAATGCATTGTCACGGGATCGCGGCTGAAGCGAGTTGACGCGGAGCTAATTGAACTCAACTCCACTCGCTCAGATGTCTGTTCCTGGATGTCCATTTCGCTCGTTTGTAATCTCTGAGGACGTCCGAAGGATTGTAACATCAGCAGGAGGGACATTTCAATGCTCCCGCTCGTCAGCTGAAAATACCTGGACACTTGCTCTCACTTCTAGTGCATTCTGACTGAAGAGTAAAAACAAATGTTTCAATAATCCTTACAGCGCACGCTTATTTTGAAAACAATCAACTAATATACCATGAAAAGTAAACACAAATATGTTACACCCGGCTCGGACTTGAACCCCTTAATGCATATTTTTATTTAAAAAAAAACATAACGAAAATTAATTTTTATTTAAAAAAGAAACGCATTTTAAAGTCTTGTTTCCGTGAAAATTTTTTAAAAAGGCAAAATTGATCAAAATCTGTATTTTAATTTTGGCTCCATATTGCCGATAAGAGGTGCACATTGCAATCTCGTACGTCGACTTTTCTTATCTTTATTTTTTTCGAATTTCTGTTTAAAAAAATGATTTTTTTTTTTATCAATAACAATTTAGCAATATTTATTTTATACTTTTTCATCAGGAATAATAATAGTAGTAACATTTATTAAAAAAACATTTAAAATTTTCTTTTGTCTGGAAGCTAAGGACAGCACACATTGGCCAACATTACAAATATTAGACATGTAATGACTCTTCTCCCCCCCCCTTTTCCTTTGCGATCACTTTTAGATTAACGCACAGCGCTATATATTGTGGGAGCTTTTTTTTGGTGTTATTTCGTTAGTCGTCGAATTTCAGAAAATTTTGGACAACCCAATTTTTTTAAATATTTATATCGGTATCTTTGTATAAGTCTTTTTATACTTATTTGCTTCTGAAATCTAAATTTTTGAAATCACGCCAACAGATCGCAGTCAGTCTCACGAGTGCAGATGGCGATTGCTTTTATTCGAGTGGGAAAATTACAGCAGTATAAAATACAACTCTAATTATTTCGATTGCACGTAGTTAGGGGTTTACTCACTTCTCGAGAACAATCAATTTTCCAAAGGTGTGCGAATATTTTTATACAATGAAACATTTTTCCGAAATAGCAACTGCCAATTACACATAGTCACATTCACATAACAATTACATGGAAAAATCCGAAATTACTTTTTAACTATGTTTAAAACACACAGATCTAAATGATTTGGGTAAAAGCTTTTAAAAGTTAAAAATAAAAAATGATAAATCAGAAAATTTCTCATTTATCGAGATAATTGATTATTTTTGAATGATTTCCTTCATCATGTTCTATTCTAAATTTGATTATCATAGAACACTTTTTGTACGAAGTGTTCTCTTATAATACAGTAAAACCTGTTTTTGTGCTGTAGATAAAGATCGCATAAAAACGCACAAAAATATTCGAAAATTTCATACATTCTTACATATAACAAACACCTTCGTCGAAGTATTAAAGAATTTTTTTTATGCGGTGGTCAGGGACCGCATTAAAAAGTCACACTTAGAAAATACGCAAATTATTTACGAAATTTATGAGAAAGTACTTCCATTACAAAATAAATAACTAAATTACACACGGAAACAATTTTTAAATACTCAGTTTCTCATTGTATACATGGAGACGTTTTCAAAATACACAGGCATAATTTACTGCTACTCATCGTAATCCAAAGCGCTCATCTTCCTGTGATGAATAAGTTCAAAATCGCTTTCGCCACTTGAAGATACAATTTGAATTGATTTATTTTTTGGCACTATAAAGTAAGAGATAAGTTTTTGCGACGAGGGTCGGTTAGTCAGTTGCTTGTAAATGTCACCATAACCAGATATACATGATCAAAGCTCTTTTTGAAATTTCATACTCCAGAACTGATATTTTATATTAAGAAAATACTTTTTCAATTTGCTGGAAAACTGTATCCCTACATATATTTTATCCGTTCTCATCCGGTTCTTCTTGTCCGTCTTCATAATCTATCACATTATTGATAATGCCACTATCATTGAAAGTTTCGTCTTCAATCAAGCGCGTGCTGTTGCGTCTTGAAATGTATATATGTTACATTGCAGTGGTGTAGCATACACCCTCGCACCGCCCCCCTCGCGGGGGGGGGGTTGTTCGTAAGATTCTAGGGGGCTCAAAGTCTGACTAACGCCAAGTACGTATCTTCCCAATTTATAAAATATTAAAGGCAAAACTGGACTTTTCAGGGAGGCTCTAACATTTTCTGCGCCATTGGTGTATTGATAGAAAACATTACAAAGGCGCCAAAGCCATTAAATTTCATGTACCGCAAAAAAAATCTCACAAAAATAAAATCGTCTTAAAAAGGTAAGCACAAAACCAGGTTCTACTGTAATTGGTATGTTCAGATTTGCATTCGACTCGTGACCAGCAAGCCTCGTGCTCGAAACAATCGTCAAGCGCATTTACGAGTGACGGAGAGTGTTACTAAAGTCACTCTATAAAGCAACAAGAGAGTTATTATTGGTGGTCCTCGTCATTTTGAGCCTCGTTTAAGTGACAAGGATGACATGCAGCTGACACCCCTTTCCCTGTTCAAAGTACCACACCACTAAAAGGGAGAGCTTCGAGCTCGGCAGTTTAACGCGCATCAGTACTTTCTGCACGGTGGGTCCAGTTGCACCAGGACTCGAACCCGTGATACGTCAGTCACGGGATCGTGACCATATCCATTAAATTACCGTGGTCTCCATACGCATTAAATATGTGATCACATTGGCGTGGTATGGATGTGGAGAGGGAGATACCTTCTCAGTCTCGAAGTCTTGATCATAGCTCATGATAAGTGGACTGGGGTTTTTGGATGGAGAACCTAAATGGAGAGTAAGTTAAATACTTATGAATACATTATAACTTATTTGAGATGATGTGTGATAATTTTCCAAATACATTGTAAGGCATATGGGTAGAGATGCCACGAATTACAAATGTCCCTTTCACAATGTTCACAAGAGTCGCCTGAGTTTATGGTCACAAACTCGTGTCTGCTGTGTCGCAGGTTCGAATCATTTTGCCACTAAAGATCCGCTATGTAAAGGGGGCCGTTGCACATGCAATCTGTTGAGCTCAGAATCTTCTCGTTGGTGTGGTATAGAAGTTTGGAGAAAAAGGTGCCAGCTCAAATGCCATTCTCGTCACTTGACCGACATTCAAAATGACGAAGTCCATTGCTAATAGTTATCTCGTGCTGCTTTATATTGTAACATAAATAAAACTCTCTCCCCCTCAACATGCGCTGATTTGTGTTTCTTCAATGAATGCTTGTAGTGAATTATTATTAAAAACATTTGCGTTCCTCATCAGTTGTCAAAGAGGCCAGTCTAATGTTCTCGCTTTAACACATGCAACTTTCTTTCTCTGTGCACTTTGGATCCTAAGTGAGCCCCAGAAATCCCTCCTCATGATTTTAGGGTCAACCTAAGAAAGAATGCGTTGACGTCAAATGAAAGGGAGGAATGGCTGAGGTGTCGATATGAAAGAGCGCTACCTGGCTCGAAATATCTCACCTTGATAAGCGAAATCATTTGCCAGCCATTGTCTTACTCCGCTTTATCACCCGATGATATCCAATATCTCTTCACCCAACTCTTGTTTCCATAAACTCTTCTTTGAAGGCATTCTCGAGAGATGAGGGTTATTCTGTTGCGATACAAACAATGAAGCCATGGTTGCGAAAAAACAAATAATAGTTAATTAACACAAAAAAAAAAAAATTCAAAGTGATAAATTGAACACAGATGAAACTTTTTTTTGACTGAGAAATCCCATTTAGCCGCCCATCCGGTATAGTGGTCAGTGAAGCTGACTGCGGTGCCGTAGGGACTGGGTTCGAATCCCGGAGAAGGCATGGATGTTTTTGTTGTAATCCTTTCTTCTGTCTGTGTTGTATGCCTCCGTGTTATACATTGCGTGGTGCACGGGGTTTATAAATGTTAAACAAAAAATCCCATTTAAAAAATGGATCTTGATGTAATCTGACATCGTTTTCTCACGTGTGATGTAACCAATAGGATTCATCTTATTATCTTATGTAATGATGTGCAGGAGAGTGAACAGCAAAGTGAATAACTTTTTGAAAAAATAATGCAAAAGGATTGATTTCTCTCAAATTATTCTTGGCGTAGAATATGTTAGAGGAAAAGGGGCATCTCTAATAACATGTTTCGATCAATTGACCCGAATGCTATTCTCGCTGATACCTTGGGAGTGAATCAACTCCTTCGTAAATATTCTTGTTGAATCTACGCTACAGCTTCATTTTTAGAGTAACACGGAGACGACATAAATAATGCAATAAGTGCAACAGCTTTCGAACTAAAACAAATTATTAGCATAGTATGATTTTTAACAATATTTAATGTAGGAAATTTTTTTATAAACCTCTATCTTCGACCTTCTAAATGTATATATTCCCTTTTTTTGTGGCTGTGGTAGCCTAGGGACCAAGGTAACGGACTCGTGGCCGACCTGTCGTGAGTTCGAGCCCAGTGCTGCTGAAAACCCACCGTGTAGGGGAGCGATGCACGTCAAATTTGTCGAGAGCTCACTTGTGTGGTAGTTAGAAGGGGGGGGACAACTCAGGTGTCGTCCTCGTCACTTGATCATGGTTCAAAATGACGAGGTCCGTCACCAAAAGCCCTCGTGTAGCTGAAAACTGTGACGTTAATATTCACTCACTCCATGTTTTTTTTAATTCGCCTGCCTTTCATGTAGTACATGAAAACACACTCATACCTTACAAGTAGATTAAAAAATATATGAATGATTAAAAATAATGAGTTTTAGCTCTTAATATAAATTATCTTTCGTGAAATATTCATTTATACAAAAATACAATTCTTATATTCAAGGTATATAAGAACTTCAAAATTCGACGCGTAAAATTTTGCAATAGATTTACTTATCACAAATGCGGCCTTTTTTTTAAAAAAAAATATTTACTTATGTTCTTGAATGCACATTTTCAGTAGACAAGATTTATTATGGAAGTATGTTAAGGAATAGAGTAAAATAATTTGTATTAATTTATCTATTAAATATTGAAATATTTCTGTTTAAGCTTATTGCAATTAAACTCTAAAAAATGGTATTGAGATCAGAATTTAATATTCTGAAAAAAATGTCGAAATTTTAGAATTGTGACAACTTATTATCGACGATAAGTGCTACCCTGAGGTATCTAAGCTATTTCCAATTTAAAATATACCAAGTCGTTTGAAAATTTTCAAGACATTCACGCACACATTCGGCATCACAAGCAAAGTTCAAACATGCAACAGTTTTCTTATAAGTGGAAGGTATTACTTCTCAAATATATAACTTCAAAAGCATATGTTATGACTATAAATTTATAAAAATATTTAAATTATTAATTATACATTCGAATTTGTAAAAACGACCTTTACCCTCCGTTTTGAACATTGAATAAATTACAAAATAGGTGTATCTCGATATAAATTAATTTTATTGGGTAAGTACGTAAGTATGGGAATATTAGCGTCGCACTGTTCAGCTACACGAGGGCTTTTAGCGACAGACCTCGTAATTTTGAACCATGATCAAGTGACGAGAACGACACCTGAGCTGGCCCCCCCACTCGACAGATTTAACGTGCTTCGCTCCCATACACGGCGGGTCTTTAGTAGTGCTGGGCTTAAACTCTTGACATGCCAGCCACGATCCGATATCTTGACCACTTGGCTACCACGGCCACTAATTTCACTGGGAATTTTCTCTACAAAACGAGACGAATTTAAATTTGTTAAAACATTTAAAAACTTCATACAATCATATTTCAATTTGTAGGTTTGTGTGTATGCAAAATATCATCGAATGGATTGTATTTCTTCTTGGAAGCCAATAAATGCACAGTTTTTTTTGCTCCTATAATAGTACTAGTTGCTTCGCACCGTCTCTCCATACTCAGCATCAGATTGCTCAACAGTTCTTGTGATAAGAGTGTCCATTCCTCAATCAGCATCCGTTTCAGTTGTTGGGTGTTCCCTGAAGGATGTAATCGTACCGTATGGTACCTCCCAAAAGCATCCCACATAGTTCTATGGGATTTAAATCAGTGGTGAACCTGGCCGATCCATTCTAGTGATGTCTTAATTTCCCAGTTGCGGCTGAACACCATCATTTCGGTGTGACCATGCATTGTCATCCATAAAAATGAAGCCTGAGAGCAGACACACATTTGAAAGGATCCCTCTACTACAATAGCGATCTCCGGTTAAATAACCTCTCTTAAAAACGTGGAGCTCAATCCACCAGTTCAGCAAAATGGTCCAAGACGACAGCTCCAGTAACGGTCTATTTCCGTGATGTTATTTAAATGAAATCGTGTTCTGAGCTTTCTTCCAAGCGTTGAGAATCGCACTGAACCAACTCTCATCCGTCAATAGGACACAACTCCATTGAGGAGATGTGTTCAATTTTTGCGCTACTTACACCACAATCTAAACGGTTCCACCGATGGACAGCTTTGAAAGGGATTGTAGCATTAAGGACGGCTGGCGAATAGACCACCTTTCTGAAGGCGTATGGTCAAAGTAAACCGCGCCACTTGTGGGGCTAGTGCTGTACACGGTTGTTGACGAATGGCGCTTGTTGACTATTAGGGGAGTCTTTTCGCCTGCAGAACGATGTATCGGTCACCTACTGTAGTTGTTTTCCTAGGGAGGCCAACACCAACCCTTCTAATACATATGGTTTTGAAGGCTTTTCCAGTGCGTGTAACGACATTTTTGTTGATTCCGAAATCTTCAGCTACACTGGTCAAATTATTTGCCTGCTTTCTGATTCTTATTTCACGTATGAAGTCTTCCAGATGAATTCTTCTAGCAATATTTCATGAAATAGCTCACTTTCACTTCCAGGGAATGTTTTTATTTGGGCCCTTGTTTTTCCTTTTATTGTAGTCTTGAGCGGTGCTCACCGACCGGACTCGTTTTGTGTACACTGACGTCAACCATGAAGTTTTGTTCCTGACATTTGCATAAGCATCACCTATATACTCCATTGCTTGTTCATTCTACTGATCACAATAACCCCTTTTCCGCTATTTTATGACTATCTGCTTAAAATTTACTTTGCTGCTTTTGCACATCAGTGTAGTATAAGTCAATAATATAGTATTATAAAAATCGATTGTTATTTTAAACTCAAACGCTCGTAAGATTTGAAACTTGTATCGTAAGATGTGAAACTCATTAGGAGTTCTATAATAAAGGAGTTTTAAATAAACTTTACGCCTTTTCGAAAAACTAATTACGATATGTTCTGAAAAAAGTTACACAAAAAGGTCGTTTTTAGAATAACTGTTTCTTTGTTTGAGAGGAAAGTGAGTGTAAAAATGTCTGAGATGATTAAAGATTTTTATTGTTTTTTTTAAAAAGTCACTCATTCGAAATTGCACCCGTTAACCCTTTGCGACACACTTTCAACAGGTTATTTCTGGCCTTTCTCCAAGATTCGTGGCGCGGTGGTATTTCGTTCTTCCTGGGTGACGTTGGAGCTCAGTGAAAGCGAAGATTTGTTCCTATTGAAAGGAGGGAAAAAACGAGGTGATAGAGAGTGATCAAGTACTAGATAGAAGCACTCCGACCTGTTGAAGAATTATATTACGCATAATCACTTGATATTTTGTGGCACTATTTTCTTGACGCGAATCTGGAGGCGTTTGAGCATTGTGTTTTGTATTCAAAACCGTCCAAACGAAATATTTGAAACAAACAAATACAAGCAGAGTTTTGTTTTTCCGTCTCTACTTACTATAACAGTTTTCGCACTTCATTCTCATTACTTTTAATAAATAAATGGATTAAAATTAAAAGAAATATATCTTAAATTAAGTTGTATTTATCACACTTCGAAACACCACACAGAATGAAACTGCAGATTATTTCGCCTCTTTGTAGAAATCGCTTGAGAATGTTGATCTTCCTGAAACGCAAGAAGAAACTTCTTGATGATTGAAACGTATCCTTTATCTACTCTAACATTAAAAATATAATACCACATAGTTCCTATTTATAGTTAATACTAAATCCCAATTCATTAACTCTTTTTTGACGTATCTTGGATAGCGTCATATTTCAATAGGGGTTTCAGATTAAAATTAACCTATTACACCCTCTCGCATTAAAGATTCAACACAAGTCCCTATAGCTGGGGGACATAAATCGTACAGGACATACTTGTTCTCTTAGGGGTTTCATCCAGTTGATTGAAAGGAATCTTTCAATTGGTAGTCTTTTTAGAAGACCCTAGTTCGTGATAATCTAACAGATTTTCTAACAAAAGTATCTTTCTGTGTTACACATGCGAAAAAGTTCACGTCAAAAGGCCATTAGAATTTTTTAAAAAAAAGGCTTCATTTATAACTTACGTGTAAATAAATTGGTAGTAATAATGAGTTAAAAAACGAATTTTTAAATTTTTTGTTACAAATAATTTATTTTTTGGATATCTATTTTAACTAAATCAGCATATAAGTTCATTATTCATAAAAATGATCAAAATTATTTGACTTCTTTGCATACAAACAAATTTATGTCATTCGAAGACAGTTTGACTTTAGCATTCGTTGATACACTTGAATCCACTACGTGATCCTCCTTTGCATCGGTTGTTAACTAAATGCTGCAGGAGTGGTGCGTCGATATTTTCAAGTGATATGACGCGCTCAAAATAAATCATCAATAAATCTTTTTTTTTTTATGTAAGTGAAAAAATCAGTAGCGTAAGAACTAGAGACATTAAATGAATCTAAGAAATTGAATTTTGTAAAATGTTTACACGATGTACTTAATTTGAATTGGGAATGAGTTATATTAACATCCTATGTACAGAGTAATTTGCTACCAGAACTGGGGAAACACATAGGAATGCGGGGTCGCAAATACCGTAGTGGCGAGCAATGGTGCAAAGAAGCAAAGAAAAAGAACATTAATGGGACAGAATGTTCGAACTTATGACATTTACTACGTTTTCTACAGGGTTCCTGTAACAGAGTGCTATTTGAAAACATTTTATTGAAAGGTTGCACTGCAACAGGTATTCGAAAGTGCATGGGCTTCTTCTTCAGGGTTCACAAAAGGAATTGGGTGTACGAAATGCCCGTTCCTTCAGTTGGAAGAATTGCTCGAGTATCTGTAGTTGACGAGAGGATACGTGGCATGGAAAGAATTTCAGCAAAGCTGTAAGGAATTCCATACAGTTTCGCTGTCAGGCATACCAGACGACTTCTGGTCGTAATTTCTAGCATCTGTTGTAATACAACCTTTCAATAAAATGTTTTCTCTCCCATTAATGTGTTGCTGTTTCCGTTCTTTTTCTCTACTTCTTCGCACCACAGCTCGCAACTGCGGCATTTACAACCCTGCATTCCTATGTGTTTTCGAGTCGTCTCTGTACCCCCCGCATACCCTCCTACTTTGTCGGTCTGGTAGCGAATCACCTTGTATAATGCAACACAAAGGCTATTGGTGAGGGACCTCATCATTTTGAATCTCGGTCAAGTTATTAGGAGTACACTCGATCGTCATCCCCCCTTCTGAACAACCACATCACCTTAACGGGAGGACTTTAAAATCGACAAGTTTAAGGTGATTAATAAGTACCCTCTACATAGCGGATCTTCAGTGGATTCTTTGAACTGAACGGAATGAATTAAGCAAAGCAGGCAGCGTTTCAGCACAACTTGCATTGTGTATAAAATTAAGAGATTGCAATACAAAAATGGCATTTGAATATTGTTTTGCGGGTATAAAAAGTTATAACTCCCCTCGTATATACAAATGAAATGCCTACGAAATCAGTTTCTTTGCTTCATGATGTCCCGCCTTCCATAACGTGGCGAATGGTCCCACGATTGTACGACTTATCAGTCTTTCAATTCTGCGGTAGAACTCTTTTGGAAATGGTTTTTACTTTTCTCCCTGACATCCAAATTTCTCAAAAAGTAAATATTCGTAGTCATTAAATTTTTTAAGCATTCCCCTCAGTTGGAACTTTTAAATAAATTATTGATTTGTTGCTGGAGTTTTTCTAGTGATATTATAGATGTGTGTTTGCCTTCGGCACTTGCCCTCTTCTCCAGGTCTTGTGAGCATTTCTTTCCTCGTACAACTTTATAGATTTTTATTTTCTGAGTGGAGAGACAGAGAAAGTTATAGCAAAATTTTCCGATCTATTGGCAATATAGAAAAAAATTTAACAAATATTGGTGTTGGTCCTTTTTTGGAAGAAGCTAAAAATTTTTGGAAATTTTGGAACGAAAATAAAATAAATGATAAATAGCTTAAAAAATCATGAAAAATCAAAATTTCTTTAATTTATCATCATTTTTGTATAAAATGAATTCATCATCATTTTTTAATGAAAAAAATCATTTATTAATCATAATTTCTTAAATATAAATGAATAAGTGAAATCCTCCTGCGATATTTGTTTATTGAATTGATCGGAAAAATTAGACTTTTGGTCTTGAGATAATGGGTTATGATTATATATATTTTTAAAGTTTTATGTTTATATGTATCCCCCTGCGCTGCGCAGTGTGTGGGGGGGGGAGCAATTGCTCTACTCTCAACCGATGGGATTCTCAATTGTGCTAGTAAAAAACTACTGTTTTGGCGAAATCATAATATTAATTAGACTTCTCTTTGACTTCAAAACATGAAAGAGAAGCTGTGATTCAACATTCTGTGATTAACTTTTTTACAATATTCATATTTAAAGTTTTGAAAATGAGAATTCCTTCGCAAGTTTCCATTATTTTATGGAGATTTTAATTATATTTCAAACCTTGATTTTGTTAAATCTTTCATCAACGACTTTTTGATGTGTAACATCTTTCTTCTCGGTTGTTGGATATTTGTAGGAGTGATTTCGTGAAAAGGGACGGAAATGTGTAACAGGAAGTCGGGGAAGTGCGCGCAATTTGTTTAGACCAATCAGCTCGCTTGGTGGTGTCTCTTCGCTAGCCTCGCATCGGGGTTCAACTCTAGTAGTCATCAAGCCTTTTTTATGTCGTTAAATTCAGCATTTCAAAAGATTCGAATTCAAAAGCTCGGTTTCGTTTTTTTGACTTTAAATCTACTACACACATACCAGCAAGTCTTATTATCCTTCATCCAGGATAAACTTGCGATTCTTACGCTCAATTGTCAAAATCTCAGGGCTCGTTGTGTATGAAATCTGAGGTTATATTTATATGTGTAAACTATGTTATTAATTATATTTACTGTTAAGCGTCTGACACAGTTCATCATTCTTAACAAAATACGAGTAAGTAATATGGAATTATTCGAATGAATATTTTAGTGCGTATCTTTTTGATACTTTGAGGTTAATTCCTGTCACTTTCAATATATTTTTAATTGTGATTAAAAATGTGTTCTCAATTAAAAAAATAACTAATTAATTATTACTCGGGAAATTTTGATTTTCTCTCATATTTCTAATTTTTAAACATTTACCAAACTAATTAAATTTTCATCATTTTGTGATTTGCAGAGATGTGTAAATCCAGAACAGAAACTATGTGAAATTATCAGCAAAAAAGAAACGTGAAAAAATTTTTAAACTGGAGGATTACAGTCGAAACAAATTGCACATAGCTCAACTTAACGCAGCGGGGATTTTCGGGCACGTGCAGTGAACACAGTTCTCTCACAAACATCAATGACCGACCCAACAACTGCTTTACCAAGTCTATTTGTCAATCACGCAACTGATTTCGGTGATGGTATACATTTCTCCGAATCAAACGGTTCAAAAAATTAAAGATTTCCTGTATTTTGTACTTATACCATGTACCGAAGGTGGTTCTGCTCTTTAAAAAAAACTATCACTCGCTTCCCATGATTTTAACATAAACTTCAGTTTGACAAAAGCTGAGCCGCTCATACCTGTTTTGAATGATGAACTCAAGCTTGAAATGAACACAAATAGAAATGTGTCGACAACTAACAGTGGTACTGTTATTGACACTGTTTTTCAATGGTTTTAAATGCTTTGAAATCACAAGTATCATATTTTAGTTATCATAAGTCTATTGTGTGTCTTTGCTTTTCCCCAAATTGAACAAGAATAATTATTTTTGATAAAAAATATTGCATCACTCCTTGTGTTAATTAAATCAAATTTTCAAAAAAGATATAATTATTCTATAGAGAATTATTTCCAATCATAACCGATAATTTTTTTTTTTGAGGATTTAATTTACTATTGCGTATTTACTACGATAAAAAGTCAGATGTTACACAACATATGTGACTACTGTAAGACTCGCTTGTATTTTTCGATGAGAAAAAGTAATTTTGAAAATGAAGACCCAATCTAAATGTACATAATCTCGAAGAAAAATCTGAAAATATTTGAATGTGCTGCTTCGAGAAATTTAAGAAGAAGCTATCGGTCTTGTGTTGAGACGGCATCACACTTGTTCCCACCTACCAGGTGTTGAAAGAGACCTGTGTTCCTTTTTCTTATTGCCAAAAGGAGTTGCGGCCGTCCAACTCAGAAATAGTGAGGGAGAGAAAAATATTGCGTTTCTATTTGGAGAGCGCGAAGCGAGTAAACAAGAAGCTATTTCAAGTTCCTCACAGTTGTCAAAAAACTAGATCGACGAGTGGGAATGTCCTTGAATATAGTTTATCTGTCAATTTATAAACACTCTTGCACCACCTTAAAGTATTGTAGAGTTTGAAAACGTTCCTAATCATCATTGCTACAAGTATATTACCTTTTCCCTTCTCAAAAACTGTGAAGTGAGATGAAGTTTTAATCTGCAATAGCCTCACAGTATCAGTTTAGATTTCGAGCAGTGCGTGAGGAAGTGAATATTAACTTTGCACGAAGCCTTTGTGTGACGAACATCGTAATTTTTAACCATGGTCAAGTGAAGAGGACAACACTCCCTCTCCAAATTGCCACATCACACCAAAGGGAAAACGTTTGAGCCTAGACACATTTAACGTGCATCGGCACCTTCTGCAAGGTGGGTCTTCTGCGATACTAGGCTCGAACTTATGACACGCCAGCCTCGAGTCCGTTATCTGGACTACTAGACTACCGCGGCCACCAGTTTCGGGAAAACAAAGTTGATGACATTTCGAACATAGCATTCTTTTGACTAGTTTCAAAAGATACGATGGTGTGGAAGTTTGAAGAGTGAGATGCCAGCTCAGGTGACTTCCTCGTCACTTGACCATTATTCAAAATGTGCGAGGTCCGTCGCCAATAGTTTTCACCCGGTGTAAAGTGGGATGAAATTGCGAGCCAAATGTGTTTGCATTCACGTAATGTCTTCTCTGGATTGAAATGTCTTTTCTCGTGTTGTGATTCTTGGGGATCGCCAAGCCTTATGCAGATGCTTAAGAGGTTTATTTATTTTTTTTTTAAATAAAAATCCCGTGAAATGAAGTGAAAACGAAACTCACATTTCCTCTTTCATTGTTGGATCAGTGATTGACAGCATCTGGAAAAAATTCATGCTTGCTGAATTAGGATTACCTACATACGTTCTCCTTCCTTGTTTCATTCATTTATACGCTAAAATTATTGTTGGATATTTTTTGAACACACCTCAGATATGATTTAAAACTATCAATCCCTTGTATACTTTTAAAACTAGACTTAAAAAACACCCTAAACTTCTTAAGAGTTTCATTCGCCATTGATGCGAAAAATCTGGACTGTAAAGACGTTAAGCACTCTACCGAAATCCCCACATCATTTTATACAAGAAAAACCGGAAAATCTGTTGATGGGGGCTCAGGATTATACTCTAATATTACTTACTATCGTATAATAAGTAATATTCGATACATCGACAATTTTCATAATTGTTTAGGAACCACTCAAACTATCATTAAATGAGATCCATCTCTTGTAGGATCCAGGAAAAATTTACAGGTTCTCCACCCCGCAGTGACTACATTTTTAAGCCTCAAATATATGGACAAACTTGTTATAGTTAAAGACTATCACCTTCTAAAAAGGAGGAATCTATATAGAAAAGGTTCAGATAGGCAAATTCTTTTCTCATACATTCCGATTATTACAAGCATGGCAAGCAGCATAATTATGCAATAATCTATTTGTTTATTTAATAAATGTTACATAAGAAACGCTGCTCTAACGACGTTCTGGGGCACCCCCCTAGGGGGGGGCGTAATAATTATATGTAGAGGCGTGAGAATATCGAGATAAGTCGAAGATAAAATATTATTTAAAAAAGTATTAATTTATCAATGGAAGCCAATCAGAATATAAATTTTGACATTATATAAAAACAAAATGAACACTTACACCATATACCATATTTATAAATGTATCAATTCTACGTAATGTATTTGATACTTAATTTATCAATGGTGAGATAAGAACAAGTTTAATATTTACTAGTGATTCCCATGGACTTGTCTTGCAGAGCAGTTTCTCAAAGGAAAGTTTAATATTAGCTATTGATACTCTTAGGTCTCTCTTTCTATGTTTAGCTGAGATCTTTGTCTTGATCTTTGATCAGCGGAAAATCCGATCTCACAATGGTAGGATGTAGGAAATGGATGATTAAACTTCAAAAATGGATGATTGAGGTAATAAATATATAATTTAATTCAAAATTCTTTTGCAGTCCGTTCCAGTTTAAAAATTAGGAAGGAAAAATAACACAATACTTATCTGTTACTTAAATATAACTTACTTATAAAAGTAACAGATACAAAGTTTAATAGTTATCTTTATATTTTGCAAAGTTTCAGATTAAGACCACGTTATAGCCGTAGCGTCAAAGTACATTATTGTTGCTTTCATTACATTGTGAGGTGCGATAAAAATTATGACTGAAAATTGGGTCGCAAATATTGAAAGTCTGAGAAGCACTGCATTAGAGGGAATTCATATTAAGGGGAGTTTAAAAATGTACTATGCATTTTTAATTACAAAATGGCGTTTTCCATCATTTTGTAATTTTTAAATTGTATTTTGAGACCATTGAATACCATATTTACACGAATCTAAGCCGCACTTTTTTTTTCAATATTAAAGCTATTCAAAATTGGATGCTGCTCAGAATCGAATGCAGAAAAACTCGTTTGAAGGGGAAATTGAACATAATACTAACGGTTAGATCAATTACAGTATGTATTTAACAGTTTTTAATGCTCGTAAAGTAAATAAATTACTCATTTGTTAATTCTCATTTGATTTTTTGTTGTTGTAATTTCTTAAATATTGGGCTTCTCTCTCTCTCGGTATAAACCATTTTACACTATTTTTCATTTTGAACCACTAAAATGTGCTGAGAATTGGGGGTGCAGCTAAGAATCCATGACGGCTTAGATTCGAATAAATACGGTAGCTTCTTATTTGTTTCAATATTTCTTTTGTTATTACTTCTATTGTTCAAAATATTCTTTCAAAAACATCAAGGACTTTCTCTGTCAATCCATTTGTATGTCTCACTTAAAAACACTGTAGAAAAATGAGGAAAAATTTGTGAATTGAATATTTTTTTAAGGTGACTTTCCAGTATTCTGTTGTAAAACTATTAACTCATCGCGAATGCTTATTCATGTCCTATCACACAATTTAGAATACGACGCTTTCTTAAAACAACAGCCATAACAAAATAATGATTACCATACACCATAGGACTGAAAATTGAGAATTATAATTTCAATTCCACCTAGTTGCCTGCTTGAACACCACACAATAGAATTTGGATTTGCGCTTGCTGAAGAGAGGACAAAGGGTTATGACATCGAAATAGTGGTGGGTAGTGCTCGTATGTTGTCCACAAAAAAAGGAGCCATGAAGCTAATGTACGTTAAATTTTAAGTCATTTGGCGTAATTATGAAAAGTATGGTGAAGGCTTAGGTGTCGACTTAATAACTGTAATGTGATTTAGAATTATGAGGCGCATCGACGGTGGTTACCTTCAAGTTGATTATGGTTATTGAAATATCCTTTGGTGTTGCTTCAAAGTAACCGAATTCCATAATCCAAGCGACTTTAGCCGCATGTCAACTTTGTGGCTTAGAGGTAACGGGCCTGCTTCGTTGCGGGTTTGATCCTGGTTGAACTCGATAGATTTTCCGGAAGCGAAAACAGTAGGCATGCATGTCATTTGATTAAGTGGAATGTAAAACATCCCTTGAGTATCAATTTGAATCTGTTACTCTCGACAAAATTAAATCACGGCAATATTTAGCATCCGATGAGAGTTTGCATAAAATAAATTCATGCCAATTGGTAGAGACGCTATTACCAATGAAATGGCTTTCATACTTGGGGACTTGCCGCTTCTGGAAACACTTACCTGCCGAAATTCTGACCATTAGATAAAGAAAAAAAATTTTAATTTCAGAAATATACTTTTATGAATGAATATAAGTTGGCGTCTGCAACCGATTAACTTGTGGATGCGATTTTCTTGAATTTTTTTTTATCTACATTCTATTATCCATTGCAACCCCTTAAAAGTATTGATTCTTTTCGAGTACCGATAATACCTTTCAACAAAGTAACTACTCCATTATGTGGTTCCCATGACAAGCTAGACGATTTTTTTCCCTTCATTAATCGAAAAACAGTAATTTTAAGAAATATTTGAAAAATGCCTCTACTGGCGTCATTGGTTGGAAAGCAATTTTCGATACTGCAAAGGCAACGAAATAGGGGTCGGGGAATTAATTCGAAATGAGAGAATGTTTCCATTTTTTACCTGTCATTCGCAGGCAGAGTGCGCCTTAATTGAGTCGAAAATGGCCTCTGCGGATGACATTCTTGCTTATTTATTTTCAGAAGATGCTCTCGCGGTTTCGATTATTTATTGTTACCCTCTGGATTACCTTTATGCTACGGGCTCTCTCTCTATATATATGAATACCGTAGTTGAATCTAAGCTGCCATCTATTCTAAGCCGCACCCCAAATTCTAAGCACGTTTTTGTGTAAAAATATAAAAAAATAGTGCAAAACAATTAATGGATCAATGTTAACAAAATTAAGAAAAATTAAAATTAATACTAATAAGAGGTGAATAAGCAATTTATTTTGATATTATGTGAAAAACTTTTAAATAAATACAAATATCTGTAATTGCTCTGAACGTCAGTATTCTATTCAGTTTTCCTCATCGGATGAATTTTTTGTCCTTCGATTCTAAGGTGCGCCCTATTTTCAGCATTTAACATTGAAAAAAAGGCATTGTTTAGATTTGAATAAATACGGTAGATATGCAACTGAATCCCCTTATTTTGGTCCTTTATCCAAACAAGAATATCTAGTTTATTTTTATTGTTATTATTTGTTATTATTCTAGGATTTAAACGAAAAAAGATATTCTTGCTTACTCTATAATCTAAACCAACGTTGGAGGAACTGCTATTTTGATTTTCCATATGACGTTACGTGAGCTCCAGACAGATTCAGGCAGTATTGGGGTTTTTATAAATATTAATAAATAACTGCTTTTTCGGGATTACAAATAACAAGTTTACCTTTGACTTTCAGTGCTAAAGTAAATAATAGAAGTGAGAAAGCATTTAGAAGCATAAATATAGTATGACAATTTCCTATGAATTCTATAATGGATAGCTATATAAAAGCTAAGAAAAAATGAAAGCGTATTGCATTGCACATTGTATTGAAAACTAACGTACGTGTATTTGCTCTTTCTTTTAAACTTGAGCTATATTCAAACTGCTTCCAAACAAAGAGGTTTAGTATGAATTAACGCTTAGTCAGAGGTTTAGTGGTAATTAATTGGCTTGAGATAGAGCAGCTGTTAGAGACAGAACTCGAAACTTTGATTCGTGATTAAATAAAGGGGACGACACATCAACTTTATGTTTATTACTTTTGAATTTGTTAAAAATAGTTTCTACTTTTTATTTACAACGCAGAATATAAATAAATAATTTTCAATCCATTACTTGGTGGTGTGATACGATCATAATTTTTTAAAGTGTAATGTAATTTTCGTTAATTAATCCAACATTTTTTTACTTTTTTTCCACGATATTTTAACGTCATCATCGTCGTTTGCTAATAATTCTTCTCGCTTTTAGTTACATGTGGACTTAGACGAAATCTCGCACACATTTAGCAATCAGAATAATATTGACTTCTACCTACACTTCTTTCAGATCACCTAAATGCTGAATTCAAAGTATAACATCTAGTTTCAGATGTAAAAATGCTCACTCTGTTAAATATTTTTTTTCATTCCTTCCACATCTTTTATTTGGCCAATTTTTATACGAAAAATACGTCACGTAGGTGTTCCAGGGAAAACATCATGTCTTTTGAAATTTTGGTTTCGTGCTGTCAGTGATTCGAGAAGCATCTCATTTCATTTGTTGAGGCTTTATGTTTGCTTTATTTTCTTACATCTAAATTGCTCTCGAAATCTTACAAAAAAATTTTTTTTTACGTACAATATTCAGAAAGATGGCGTTTAAGATTTCTTGGTGAGAAAATAATTTTCAAGTAATTAGTAGAATAGCGGCTTCTTGATTTCTCTTGGAATAAAAGTCAATCAAAGTTTAGATCAATGTCTATTTTTAGAATACGATGGTTCAATTTGTAAGGTGAAGTTGGCTACAGTTGGTTCTGCTAATAGTTCTTGAAATAGATATTAGTTGTTCTTTTTGTGGAATATTTTAGATTTTCTCTCACATTTTTTATGTGTTCACTTTATTTGAGGCGTTGTTCAGGCTTCAAGTGCCATTTTAGCTGGATGTAAAAAAAACCAAACCAATGAGAGCCCCTTCTGCATTTCATTTTGAAGGGAAACGAGCGAATGCTTTAACTCAGTACTCGGAATGAAACTCTGCTGATGTGAAAAGAGTGCTGTAGTTTTTCTACCGAATTCAACTGTAATTACCGAGCGTTTCCTAGAAATTTCTCAAAGACTCAGTTTTGCGCGTGAGAGCAACTGTAAACAAATAAATACGTTTATAGTGGAAAATTTAAAAGTTCAAAGTTGCTGTTTTTGTTCTTTCTTATACAGCAATACTATTCAAGGAGAAGAATAGACATTCAAGTGTACATAAATGAAAAATATTCCATTTCTAGAGAATTGGGAAGACGAATAGTTCATTCTCTTTCGAGAAATCGTTCCTTTACGGTAGACGGAGTTTTCCTATCTTTCTAAAATCCTGTCAAAAGATTTTTTAAAAAAAAGAGCCCCGGGAGCCTTTACAATGAGATTCCTGGACGAGAAATCTTCCCATCACGATATATTCCTTCTTTTAATCATAGGTACATTGAAGGAAAAGAGTTTTGTCGAAAAGCGGAATGTGTTTAGTTTACTCAATCAATGATACTAAAAGATAAGAATTATGTGAGAAAATTTGTCAACAAGACTATAGTTTAGTAACCTTTATTCTTCCTTTATAAGTTTCTACTCTAACAAAATTGTTCAGAATTTTACAGTTGTAATCATTACTGAGCCTTTATCGAAATAGGTAACTTAATTAAAAATATCCCAATACGAATCAAAAAAGATAATTGTTTAATTAATAAAACTCTCTCAAATCTAAAACAAATGGATAATTTGTTAATAAACTTTGCACTTGAAAGCTGCAGCAGGTCTCGTCATTCTAAGCAAAAGTGGGGTTACGAGGTGACATCTGAACTTTCCTTTCATTCTCCAAACTTCCACACCACGCCGTGCTATCATCGACGGCATTAACAAGGCGGGTCTTCCAGTGACACTACGAATATAACCCAAGACTGATCAACGACGGCAACGAGTTCGCTATCCTCCCCATTCATGGACATTTTTAAAAAACAAAAAGGATAAAAAATGATAAATTTTAATTAGGAAACGAGCGAGCAAATGATAAACACTTGAATATCTCCTTAAAATCGAAAGGAAATATTAAGCTATTTAAAATCAATGCATATTTTAGTATAAAACGAAATAAAAAAAAGAAACATATGAAAAACAGAAATCAAATTAGCAAGAATGGACTAATATGGACACAATCTTTTTTATTTATATGAAAATGTACCGTATTAGAACACACAGGAAATATGAATTTCGGAGGAAAAACATCTTTTGCAAACAAACAATTATTTTAAGTTATTAATTATTTTCTCCAAATTTTTAGTATCTTTGAACAACTTTTTTCAAAATTCTTAGTATCTTTGAACAACTTTTTTCTAAAAGTCTTAGAAGTGTTTCTCGCAATACTGTGCATGGGATTAGTATTACGAGTGATACCTTTGATTTTACATTTTTTGGGAATCAGACATTATAAAAAACAGTACAAATCAGCTCTATGTATATTTGTACATATAACTGACAATAACTATTAATGTTGATAATAATAACTATTAATGACAATGACTGTAGCTACAATAACTATTCACCTAAAACCTTATTGCATGGAGGGAGAATCATGAAACATATTAGACAAAACAACAAGAAAAAGTTTTCAAAACTTTATAGGGAATATAAAAAAGTCTTAGCGTGTGTGTGTGCATTTTGAATACAGTATTATTATTAGAAAATAAAAAACTCTCTTGAGAAAAAGCAATTTAAAGTTTTAAAGGTCAGTAAATTAAAAAAAGAGCTTAAATGTAATCTTCATTCTTATATATAGTATATTTCAAGTTATATTAAGTATTTTAAAAGAAAAATCCGTCATAAATTTCATATAAATATGTGCATACTAAAAAAATAAAGAAATGCTAAAATTAAATCGAATGAAAGACTGCAACATGTATCAAACGCAATAGCACTTTTTTCGAAATTATAAAACTTACATTTTAGGCTTATATTACCTATCATTCCAATTCTATTAAAAGAAATATTATTAAAAAAGAACTGGATGTTATTTAATCCCTTCCTTAATTCCAATTATTGAAGTTGTTGATTTTAAATGGGTTTTTTTACCAATTGCGAGGTCTCCTTTTCTTAAATTAAATGCCCCCCCCCCCACACACACTAACAGCAACCAAGTAAACAGTTTCGATTGTTTACTTTAAGAAAAAATATTTTTTTAAATTGAAAATTTTTCTGTATTATTATAAAAGAAAATTTTATTAGGAAAATTTTCCTTTTTTTATATTATGATCCCAATATCGATTTTTTTATTAGCAGCTAAGTTATATCGATTTTAGAAACTGCATCGCAAAGTGCAAGAAGTTATCACACAAATGTTTCTTTTGAGCACTTTTTCCAACTAATACTGTAGAGATTCATTTGCGTTCATTTGTTAGAGTGCGTTTTCTTTATCAGTACTATAAAACTAAATACACAAAACTTTTGTAAAAACTTGACGTTTTTTTAATGAATTTTATTGTTTTTTTTAAACAAGTTTAGCAAACATTACACAGTAAGTTTTTCAAATGGCGTTATAAATAAGAAGAAAAAACATGTTCTTCAATGTTTGATAATGGATTTTCAATTTATAAACTGCAAATCTATTATCAAACATTGAATAACTTAGTATCCCTCATCCGATTTTAAATTTTTATAATACATGTTCTCTAAATTTTGTCGTTTCATGTTTACAGCTTACGACTTCTGATGAAACACAAGATGAGTGTTTCATATAAAAACACTACTACATCTTTCATCACATCAATGCTAGCAATTTTTTACAAGCTAAATCAACTGGAACACTTTCATGTTGGACTGTATTTAATAAAATTCAGTTAAACATATAAAAAGATATTTGGATAAAAATCTTTATAAAATAATCAGAAATAATTAAAGGAATTGGAAACTACTTTCCCCATTTATTATATAAAAGGTCACTAAAAAATTCGCTTGCTTACACAGATAAATTAGTTAATAATCAAAAAAGTTGCCAAACGCAAATTAACATTTTCCTCATAAATAAAAAAAAGTTCATTGACAAGTTCACTTCTCTTATAATCAAGCTTTTGAATCGGTCCCCTTATATTGAAGCTTAACGCGATGAGAGCGTCTAAAAAAATCCAGATACCACGTGTTCTAGTTTCGGTTTTCTCTTTCAAATCCTGTCAAAAACGTTCAATAACTGTCTAAATAATGTAGCTGGGGCAACAAAATTTTGATTACATATTTAGTAAATTCACACAATTAAAATGATGTAATAAAAGAACGATAATTATTAGTCACTGATACATCGGTCTCTTCTGTGCAGCAATTCGTTTAGATATGGTGGACGCCTAATCATTTCCTTCGATAGCTGAATCAAACCTACGATTTTTCTCCTTCGTCTGACACTTTTAATGGAACTCTGAATACTTCCTAAAATTTTTGCAGCTTATAGCACTGCCCAATTAAATTATGAAGTTTCTCAAAATTTTCGAAATAATCAAGATTTTTAAAGACTGAAATTTGTTTTAAAAAGACCGAAACATTATATTAAGTAACCAAAGAATTTAATCATTGATTACTATTGTCCTTAAGAAAAGGGAATTGAAATTCTGAATTGTTCACTAAAATCAAAGTCGGTGACACGTTCTCATGACAAGCGAAATTCGTATTTAAAAGACAAAGAACAAGGTTTTCTCTGCCACTCCACCCCCTCCATGAAGAGGTTTACGAGCATATTTTCCAAAACGTGATTGCATATATAATTAATTATTTATAAACGTTACTTTTCAAATCTGTCATTGAAGCTACCTCGACAACTATTAGTGATAACACGACACCCCAATAACCAAACTTCCTCACGAAGCATAGGAAAAGTCTCATCACCCCTGTACTTGGCACAGTGTTAATCCATCATAATGGTTTTTAATTTTACTTTTTGAAATAGTATTTTTTGCGCAACAAAAATTGGGTGACCCTCTCTGTCTATTTTTTCATGCCCCTATTTTTTTTTATCTTTTAAACTAGAATTAGCTGTTCCCTTTTGATCTATTTTAAAATACAAAGTTTGAAGCAAGTATTTTAATTTGTTTTAACTACACACACAGAGAGTTTTAAAACAAAAACTAACGGCTTTATTCTTAACAAAGCTCGCTGCAAAAAATACTGAAATTGGGTAGAAACGATTTTGCTATATGCAATGAACACAAACGTGAAAATGTAACCACGTAACTTCCTGTGGATGTCTGATTGAAATGGAAGGAGGGAGGGTGGATAACCTCAAAAAAAGTTCTGTCAACGAATTTGTGAAATTTCAATTGTTAGGTATACATAGCAAGATTCGATAGATAATTCCGAAATTTCCGTTCTGCGAAGCATTGAGTACTACTTACTTATCATCGCAACCATGTCAACTTTCACGATAACTCGACAAATTGGCGACCCCGATTTCGTACGTGTCGTAAGCGTTGAATTGGCAATCCTGCAAGTTTCATATTTCTACACTTGCTAACACTAAAAATCAAATCTGGGATTTACCGAATACTTAAATAATAAGTTTATTAATGAAATGAATAATAAAATATTTTTATTACATATAATTATTATTTTATACATAATAATAATTATTATTACTATACATAATTATTGTTATTATACATAATAATTATTGTTGTATATTAAAACTATATGTAATAATAGAATAACAATGTAATATAAAATTAAAATTGATAATTAAATAATATAAAATAATTAAATAGTAATTACTTCTATTTATTTTATTGATTATTATTTATTTATAATTACTTATTACTTTTTACACAGCATTCTTCGCCTCCGCTCTCACCATTCCCATCAGCATATTCTGTTTTTGGGTGCTTTTATTTAATGCCGTCATTAACAGTGCCGGTTAAGGCTCATTTCGAGGCCCCTTGGCACTGGTGAATCGAAATTTGAGACCAGAAAATCTGGTCTTATCCAGGCCCCTTCAGACCTCTTAAGGCTCCCGCCCCAAGTGCCCTATGGATAAACCGGCACTGGTCATTACGATTGCGATATTTTGAGAGTCCAAGCATTTTTTAACATAAATAAAGGGTGTGAAATATGTCGTAATGTAAAAGTTTCTAATGTAGAGTGAGAGAGACATTTCAAATGCAGTCGTCTTTATATTAAGGGGAAAAAATGACTTTATTCTCTTTACTTCCTCTGTTTCGCGCGTATGTACTCTTATAATATTTATTTTTAAGTAAAAATTAAATTAATGAGAAACATTTCAATTCTTTTTTCTACTGTGAGATTGAAAGTGATTGCATCCAACTGTTCCCTTCACTCATTTCTCTGCTGTAATGAATGCACGCGCTGCCATTCAGTTAATCCTTATTTCTCGGTTGAAATTCGCGGGCAGTTAAGAACCAATTAGACTGCTCATTAATTCCATCCAAAGGGGCATTGATGAATCTCATCTCTCTCTCTCTCTCTTTTCTCTCTCACCATTTATTAACGACTATGTATCTTTCATGCCTTTTTTCCGCAGCGTCGTTTCTTCTTTCGAAAAAGATTTGTCTTTTATCCTCCCCGTTCGCTTTATAGGGTGAACTAAACGTCTTGCTTTGATTATAAAAATTCATTTCAAAATAACCATTTAATATAACTTTTGTATCATTAGATAGGTCAGTTTTGCCTTCTGGTCAAAATTTGTAAAGACATCCTTTTTTTTTTGTGCCTAAATGACGTCTATTTAAGAGAAAGCCCTATGAGTGCTTTGGTCTCACGATACGAAATCATTTATTAATTTTCAGTGTAAAATTCGACTCTACTATGGAAGCAAATTTCCTGGTGCAAAATCAATAAAGCGATGGTATGGAAGGTCTAAGCAAATAGGCAGCGTTAAGGATCTTCCTAGAAGTGCCAGGCCTACTGCGAGCGAAGCAATTATCGAACACGTTAGACAATTGTTTCAACAATTTTTAAGATTTAAGAGAGATTTAAGTACGACTGCACTTTTTACTGTGCCTTCCACATCTTTAGTTATGGTCAATGTAAAAATTTTATCGTCTGCGATTGCCGAATAATGCGCGCTCGTGTGATCAATCGGACTAGACCCAAAAAATCTCGGAGAGTTTTCCAATCCATGAATGAAGAGTTTATTACATTCTGATGGATAATTCCGTAATAATAAGCCCTTATTTTTGGATACTGTAAGTCCGGACACTCTGTATATAGTATAAAAAATAAACTGTATTTACATATTATATGGACATGTGAGAATTAAAGTATATGTATTCATTTACGTTTATCTATTGAGTGTTAAAAGTTTCAGTCAAAGCAAGTTAAAGAAGAAATATTATTGTCGAAGAGAATATTCACATATCAGAAGGGCACAACACACACGCGCCTATTACGAATGAGCCTTGGATGTGAAGTGGACACTGAGAGTTATACTATCGTCACCCAATGAAGCAACGCGAGGGTTATTGGCGACGTACTTCGTCTTTTAGAGCATCGGTCATGTGACGAGGACGACACCTAAGTTGACACCCTCCTTTCCCAACTACCACACCAATGAGAGGATAGTAAACCTCAACAGATCAAGCGTGCATCGGCCCTCTCTACACGGCGGGTCTTTAGTAGCACCAGGACTCAAACCCGTCACACTTCGGCCACGAGTTTGTGACCATAACCACTAAGCTGCCACACCTATTGGATGTGGAGAGAATGCAATTCGTATGCCACTTTCATTATACCTGTTCATAGATTGCCATATGTTGTAATCGTATAATGCAGTGCTTCTCAAACTTTCTATACTTGCGACCCAATTTTCAATTATAAATTTCATCGCACCCCCTCCATATAATAACAATGTATTGAATTCAATAATACATTTTGACGTAAAGCTACAATATGACTTTAATTATATGTAAACAGTACAAATTTTCAAAAGTCTTAAATTTTGTATGTTATTTTATGACATGCCCATAGGGTCACTGGTAATATTATTAACCTTAGTATGTTAAATTAATTAAATACATATTGTGCAGTTCTGATATGTTTATAAATGCCTTATATCAGTATAAATGTGTATTTTATTTTTTATTATGCGAGAATGTATTTTGTTTTGGTTCCTTTCAGTAAATTAATATTTTTTTTTAAAACTAATCTACTGTTTTCGATTTTTTGGTGTACTCGCGCCGCCCTTATAAGGTTATAACGCCCCTAGGGGCACGCCCCACCGTTTGAGAAGCCCTGGTATAATGTAATTCTTTCGTGGCGTGATATCTATCATTGCACAATATAATTTTTTTTATAGGAAAAGCATTGCGTATGGGTTCAGAATCATTTTAAGTAAATCATTGGCTGCATCTCCCCAATTGTCAAATCCTCATTTCAAAGATGCCTCCTTCATCGGGGATTGCTTATTCGGAAAAAGGATCGAACTCCAGACTCAATAATGCATCCCCTTTTGTTCTTTTTTACGAGCAGACTATACCAGGACACGCCCTGGTTTTATTGAAACAGAACATGTCAGAACGGGGCTGGATGACGAGTCACGCACACTTGCTTAAGACTTTGAAATGAATGACACTTGGAGGGTCGATGTTTTGAAAGAGTTATTATTCAGGCCGTCCTTACATGCTGTCAAAAGCGATCGAGGTGCTTCACAGAATCGATATGTGTGCAGGCATATTTGAATTGTCTTTTTTGCTTTGATTTCCCTTCCACATTCTTTATTTTTATATATTTTAAATTAAATCATTTCTGTAAAAAAAATGTGTTTACACTTCTCGGTAACGTGTTTCTTATATTGAAAATTAAATGTATCATGCAAAGTTAAGGTGTACTCTCAATTGTTTGAGCTCCTGTATATTTTTAAATATAAGACTTATGAATTGCAGATCCCGTGATTGTTCGTGTAACAGTTTTACTATAATCGAATTAATCGTTTTTTATACCGTACTAGAGATATTGAAAGGGAGTTCATAAATCTAAGCCTAAATCAAACGGTGACTACGGCAACACCAGAGCTGGCATCCTGTACTTCCACATGACTACCTGAAGAGTGACTTTCCTCGTCAATTCATCGTGCTTCAAAAGATCAACAATAATGCTCATGGGACCTTCGTAAACAATCTACACTAAGGAGGATGCACTTCTGATACTCGAACTCAAAAAAACCTGCTTTTGTAAATTGCATGGATTGTATTTTCACTGGGATTTCCAGCGGGGCCTAATGGAAGTTTAAAAGAACATTCCAAGGAGGGGGGGGGGGACGATGAGAACTTGTCTGTTTTAAAAATTTATGTATAAATAGTCCTATTTATTTAATAAACCTAGATACGCTAACAGTTAATTGGAAAAAAGCTAGAAATTCATGAAGTGCTACAAAATGTGGTAATTTAACACGATTATATTATTAATTAGTTATACTCCCAACCTAAAAATATTTTTAAAAAGAAGCAAACACAACCACACATCGCATTACACTTTTAAAAAGTTTTTATAGTAATTACATATACAAGTAAAATTTAGAAATTGCTTGCTATAGCAGTATTTCTTACTGCTATCTTGCTGCATGGTATTTATTTTCAGAGGAACATTTATCAAATTAATGCTCTGAAATGCTAAATATTTTTCTTGACTTTCGGACCCCCATCAAGTGGTGTGAGCAAAATATAAGTTACTCTTTTTGCTAACTTCGGCACCTCACTACGCCTGAGGATTATGAGATGAATTGTGCATGAATAAAGACTTTCTGTTATTGAGTAATCTATAAAAGCATAGAGACTGAAATTTTCCTCTTCAAACGCTGATTCAGAAATTGGAGAACATAATTCTTGTCGGCCTAAATCGACACAGGGATCTGCTTTCAAGAACAATAGTCGCTGTGCCATTCTAGAAGTCATGGTTGTGGCGTGTCATGAGCCGATGAAACGCGCCGTGTAGAGGAGAAGAAGCACGTTCAATTTGTCGGAACTCCCGCTGACGTGGGGTGTAAGTTCGGTGAGGAGGCTGCTGGTTCAGTTGTCAATCTTGTGACTAGACTACAGTTCTAAATAACGTCGTAACTAGGCCTCCGGTTGCTTTCTGGTGGGACTGCAGTAAGCACTCACTCAAGAGCAGAAAACGAATCATTTTCTTGAATTTAAAGTTCGTAGGTGCGTTGAAAACATTATAGGTTTAGAAACTATGTAGAATTTAATTCCATATCTCAAGGATATTTTTTTGCAAATAATCTTAAAATTTCTTTTGAATTTTTCGAAAAGTTGAATAAATGTATTTTGGTAATACAGTAATATGAGCTTATTCATTTTTAACATGTTAAGAAATGTTTCAATATAGAGAAACTCGAACGTTCTTAATTCTCTATGAGTAAAATGCCGTCTTAAATCTTAAACGAGATAATTTGTCACAAATTTATTTAAAATCATAGGACAGAGTACACACACTTCACTTGAAATGAAATTCCGGAAAGTTTTACTAAATTCAATTGACAATATTATTATTTTAAGTAGTGGTTTTGAAATAATGTACAATTATCCATCACTTGGTGAGTGATTTTTACCCTGGTATTCAACAGCAACTGACTTGTATTCTGGAAATCGGGGCAAAAATAAGATTTCTGTTCCAAAAAGCTACAACGTTGTTTTTCTGTGGGCAGAATATATAGCAGATATTTCTCTGCGTCGTTAAAACACGCAATGAAGGGGCGGAATCGGGGTCCGGGGATTACGCACAGCTATCGGTGCTTCTAATAGACAGGTAATTTGAGGCATCAGTTATTCAGTGGAAGGGAAAACCAAGGCGCTATAAAAAGGATCACCAAATGAAGTCCACAAAAGAGAGAAAGATACTGAGGTCTCTGACCCAATATATGCATTGAAGACTCAATTAGTTGCTGCTGTTCTTTTATGTTGCTATTTTTTATGCTATTTTGGGGGGAAATGAATAAAAATAAACATTTGTATTGTGCAAAATGCAAACTAAATGGAATTCTTTAGCAAAGCTATCCGATTGAATCCAGAATTTACCACTCCCTACATCTGGAAACGTGGATAGAATAAACATTAAAACCATCTTTATCGCACAAATAGGTTCTTTATCGCTATCGCTTTATATGCTGTAGAGATCACGCCAGCAATTTCATTTGTATTGTTTTGCTTCTGCGATTAGTTTTCAAATGTAAACAAAAATGCGGGTATTTATGTACTATCTCAACTATGCCAACTTTCGAGATAACTCACCCAATTGGCAACCTTGATTTCTCCCGTGTCGTGGACGCTGAATTGGCAACCCTTTCATATTTCTTCCCTTGTCGTAATTCTAAGTCTAACCATTCACTGATATGGCACAAGGCTCGAATATTGAAAGGTGAATCTAGGATTTATTAAATTCTTAAATACATAATAAATTACAATAACAAAATAATAATAAAATTATAAATATTTAAATTATTATTATAATGAAATAATAATATAAAATTAATAATTATAATAAAATAAAAAATATATTTAAATAATAAAAATTAGTTATTCCTTTTATTTTATTGACATTTATTTATAATTTCAAACAATTTTTTACCCAGTATTTTTCGTTTACGCTTTCTATATTTCCTTCAGCGGAATCCGTTTTTAAAATTCGTGAGGTGTAATTCAATGTCGTCAATGAAGCTTGCGATAGCACCCTAATGGATTACTTTCTGTGTTCCTTTTTCTATTTATTTGACGAAACGCATTTTTGTTTGGGAAGTGCTATCATAGTATTCGGAACCTGTTTATCTCTGTAAATAAAATAACAATTGGTAAATCGTAAAAATAATCGATTATCTCAAGATAGTTCAAATCTGAAAAGGCAAAAATGTGGGCAAATTTACATTTTCTCTTAAGGTAATCGACTACTTGCAACAACTTCAAAAAAAAAAAATGAGATATGGGGATTTTTTTTGTGGCTTTTAGATTTGTTTAGTACATTTTAAGAAAAATATGCTAAAATTAAGAACAGCAAAATAAGTTATTATTACTAAAATGGGAAAAAATTTACAAAAAATAACATAAATAAATTGTATTCTGTACTAAAAGTTTATGAACAAATTTTCAATTTTTCAATTCTGATGTTTTGCTATTTATTAATTTTTTAAATGACCTTCAGGATAAGAGATATTTTAACTTTTACAAAAACTAGACCCTTTTATCTTAGTTTTATGAAATTGCTAAAAGTAATAGGGATTATATTATGTGTGTAAATTTTGTAATAAACCAGTGGTTGATATATCTGAAGGTTAAAACACTTTTACTATTAAACAGAACATACACAAAAAAATTCAGTTAACTATTTTCAAAACTTTTTTAGCAATCTCTGTTTTCATTTTAGCATTCTCAAGAAGAATATAAAAAAATGAGTAAATTGTTTTAAGTATGACATTTTGCTCAAAGTAATGTCCCTTGTAACTTTTGTTCTAGTGAATAGAAAATAATATGCTTAGTATTTTATAAAGCTAATAAGATGGTCTGTAAAATAAAATCATAAAAAATTTGGCAAAATTCACAGTTTTAGGGTAGTCGGATACCTTAGTACCATACCCTTTTTATTTTTCATCTTTTGTGTTGTAGGTGTATTCTTATTTGATCTTTTTGTTCCGATATCCTGGAAAATGCCACCCTGTAAGGTCAGGACAATGCTCAGGATGGGGCGTGGTCAGCTCTGCACCTTTCTCACCCCCCACCCTCAAATTAATACGTAATGCCTCTCGAGGGATCCCGAGCACGAAATCCAGGGTGGATAAACAAATGAACGGGCAGCGTTCATTAATTTCTATTCTAAAATCTGTTGATAAAAGCTAATAAATATTAACAAAAATTGAAATTGTTTTCAAATAGTTTTTCACTCTCCTATGTTGAGTAGTGCAGGGGTGGGCAATTGATTTGGCTGGGCCTTTTCAAAATGATTGCATTTCAGAAAAATTGTACAATCTAATAATAAATAAATAAATCAAATTTAAATAAAATAATTTGCTTATTGTGCTAATTTAATCTATAGCTGCAATCACATTTCATTTTGGATTCAGTTGAATGAGTCAAATGTACGAATTTTTTTCACATACTTCTCTAAATTTCTTCTGAAATCACAAGTGAGATTTCTTGTTGAAATTCTCATTACATCCTCTAAGTTAAAGGCAGTGGCCACGGTAGCCAAGTGGTCTAGGCATCGGACCGTGGCTAGCGTGTCATGAGTTCGATCCCAGTACCCAGTCCTCTTGTTGGTATGGTGTGGTAGTTAGGAGAGGGGGATGCCAGCTCAGGTGTGGTCCGCGTCACTTGACCATGGTTCAAAATTACGCGGACCGTCCCCCAAAGCCCTCGTGTAGCTGAACAGTGGGACGTTAATATTCACTCACTCACTCAAGTTACAGGCAAACAGCTTGCACCTATATTTACTCTTGTCGATCTTCGTGGGAAAAAATTTGCATATTATTTAAAAAAAGAATATTTTCTGTCTATTTGGTTTCCAGACCCTCTTGATGGCCACCCACCCCTGATGTAGTGCGTCCGTTTTTGATCGTAGCTCTATCTGACCTCAGTTGAAGCGCAATATTAAAGAAATAGGTTTCACCTAAACACCCTTCACTAGGAATAGTATCTTGATTTATTGAACCGGATTAGTAACCGAGTACTGTACAGAAAATATCACGTTCTTTCCGATCCAAAGTATCATAATAAAAACTTTTTCCCACAACAATTTTCTCGCTTTAGTTATTGAATTGGATTCGGATACGGGCAGTTTTATGGTTTTTATTGTTTATGGTGTCTAAATTATTCATAAAAAAAGTCCCTGATGTAAAGGATTTTCATTTTGCATTCAGATATAATTTTTTCTGCTTAATTTCTCATCGCGCGCATTTTAATCTATTCATAAATCTATAAAAAACAACTTTTAAAAAATTTAAATTTATATTTTTTATTTTTTTAAAGTTTTATAATCTCTAATAAGTAATAAATATTGATTCCTAAGAGAAAATAATTATATTCAATGTAATTATCAATATAATTTTTCCAAATTTCTTGATCTACTGAGCAGTAATATTTTGTAGATTGAGCGTGAAAGTTTTAAAATGCTTGATCTATAAAATTTATTAAACAGCATATTAATTTTTTAAGAAACATGTATTAATTTTAACGAGTGTTTATTTTAAAATTGTATCCTGCGATTAGAAGTGATTATGAACATGAAATGTCTATAATTGTTTTTGTGCTAGATCTTCAATGTAGAAAACATATGCACGTAATATATTTCTGTGAAGATGAGATTCCTGTACGTATTGTTGCTGTTGCGCTAAAACAAAGCTTCTTAATATTGACCACATCATCGTTTTAGCATCGGCAGACTTGTATCGAATGTACGCTTCGCTCTTGTTTCAAAATATAAGAGAGGGAATTATTCAAATTCCGCATTTAAGTATATATATATATATATATATATATATATGCAAGGAAAAATACAGTGTGAAAAACATAATATCGAAAAATATAATCACGTGTTGGAGGAGAATTGTTGGTCATTTTTAGAAATTATATCATTGTTTTGAGGAAAGTTTAAACCGCTTTGTAAGGCACGTGTGAGCTGTTCTTTTACATAGAATCACCAAAAAATCTATCAAGAATTTAAAGTCTGTAATCCTTTTAACGAGTAATCACTGATAAAAATGTTAAAAGTTTTTAATCTTTTAATTTTAAATCAAATAAGACACGTTTCGAAATAAGGTATTTGGAATTATGATGTAAAAATAAATAATATTCGAATTTTATAAGTAAGTTTAATTTATTACATGCATGCATTTTTACTGATTCCCCAAACCACAGCAGTATTTAAAAATCATTTTCCGTTGGCCAATGTTGTTCGCTATTTTGAAACTTTATGTCTAGTTTTGAATTAATTATTTTCATTGGATGCTTCTGTGGGACCAATGAGCCCTTAAAATCCTCTACAATAAGAGTGCTTCGTTCTCGCCAGACCGTTTGAGTGTTGGGGTGGGTGAGGACGCGGAAGTTCTCCGTGGCAGGAACTCGATGCGTCTTTGCCCTGACGCACCGGAACATTTTGTTTGGATGCCTCTCCGCTTTAAAAGAAACGTCACACAAAAATGGCGGCAGAACAACGGAAGGGGGAGATTATCGCGTTTTAGTTAAAAGAGATTTCAATCGGAGACGCCTCCGCCTAAATATAACTCGACGCGGCTAAAAATAGCGTCATTTCTTTGTCACGCGAGATTCGGAACAGCGCCCTCCTTAAATTGAAAAAAAAAAACGGTTTTCTGTCTGGAAAAGAAACAATCTGCCTTCTTTTCAAGGAAAGAAAATATCATTTCCGCGTCCGCTTCTGGTGGTGACACAAAAATGTCTCCTACAAGCAGGAGAGTTCACTTACACAAATTCTTTTTCTCCTCGTTATTTTTCTTTCGAGATGTTGAAATTCTCGAGACGAGATATTTAAGCCCTGCAAACATTTAAACTAATTACAAGGGTGTTACTGAGAACACAATCATAATGAACTTTATAATCGGCAACAAATAACATTTAGCGAGAAGCAAAAGAGAAAAAAAAAGAGGCCATAGTCACTTAATATTTAAATCGTTTGATGGAAATAAATCGCTATGTGAATTCAATTTAACATATAAATTTCGAATCATTTCGTGAAATTTTATTCATTTATTAACTTTTTCACTATGTGTTTATAATTCTTTTACATAATTCCAGATAAATTTTTAAAAATCTCCCTAGTGTGTTCGTAACTTATGAAGAAACACGAATTTTTTCGCTTGCAATATTTAGCAAATCCACATGAAAGAGAATTTAGTTACCGCATTTATTCGAATCTAAGCAGCCATCAATTCCAAGCCGCATCCTATATTCTCAGCACTTTTTTATGAAAAAAATAATAAAACAATATCCGATATTTACGAAATTATTAAAGCAAAATTAAAATGAGAACTAATAAGCAGGGAATAATATTTAATTATTTTACCAGCATTAAAATATATTAAATACATTCATGAACTTGTAATTGTTCTAAACGTCCGTATCTTATTCAATTTCCCCTATCTGATGCATTTATTTGCCTCCTATTAAAAATCACATCTGATTTTTAGTAGCATTAACATTGAGAAAAAAGTGCGGCTTCGATACAAATAGATACAGTGGTTTGCAGTCTAATTAATTCTACACTGAATAATTAACAACACACACACAAGTGTTCATTTAGGTACAGACTAAGAAAGATATTTCGAAAAAGAGAACATAGCATGATAACTGTGAGAGCCAGTAATTGTACACATTACGGTCTAAACACCCACTAACAGATTTTTGTAATTACCGACACATTTCTTATGGTGTTTAACTGAGATTTTTTTTTAATGGATGTGTTCTGTAAAAATTTTTCACACAAGGCAGGATGCTTCAGCGCAGTTATGCACATGTCTCTGCAGGACAATCGATCCAATTTAAATAAGGCCCGAAAACGGCACCTCATCAAGGGGCCAAGGTGTTTTTGAAGAGCTTTCTGCATCCCTACCAAGAATGGCGTCTTTGAACACAGTGAAGGACACTGTGGGGTCATGTCCCAAGAAAGAAGTGAAGAGAGAGATTAAGCGCCCCTTAACCTATCGAGCCACTGCACCTCAAGAATCGATTGGCAGTTGCATCGATCTGCCCTTCCTGTCGGTTTGACACCCGACGGTAACAGATGTTCCCCTCTTTGCGCATTAGAGCTCATGCATTTTAACTCCTGTCAGGCCACTTGATTTTCATAATGGGCTTTCGGGCAATCTCGAAGCAATACGGTGAGGGAGAAAAGTGGTTTGGTCGAGGCCCGACTCAGCGTACAGTTGCCAGTAGGATGTTTATCTTTTTTTAGCAGGGGATCCGGCATCTTCCCTCCAGCTTTCCACGGAGCTGGAGAAAAAACCCGAAAAAAAAAAAGCGCTCGAAAAACATTATCGATGGCCCGCATAGGATATCAAGAAACATTTTTCTTTCCCAAGCAAATCAGAAAATAAGCATTTCTTCTTATTTTGTGCTATGCATTGTTTCAGTGTTGTGACCAATCTTGTTTATACAGAAAAACTTTCCAACGAACATTCTTTCCTTTCTCATAAATATTCGTAGAACTCGTTTAAAGAAAGGATATCACGTTAATAACCGAAAACCATAAGGTAACGAACCGAGCAGATATACAACTGCGTACACATATTTAATAAACTTGCAAGCTTTTGTTTTGTCTTGCTTTATTTATTTTGTTTTCTTTCCATTCAAATACTGTAAATTGAATAACTTGGTATCAACTGAGCAATTTTTATAATATTTTGTACCGTTATTTTTAATCTTTAAATTATTCTTAAGATAATAGAGGACACCAAATTGATATACATATATTAGAATTATATCGGTTGCAAAAAATCCTGTGTTTTCACATATATTATAGTTAAGAATATTAAGAGATACATCAATTACATTAGTTAAGAATATTAACTACACGAACATCTCAATCCCCTTCTCCTTTTTTTTTTTTTTGTTTAAGCCCCAATGTTCAAAATCTCTTAGTGTAATTTGGGATACTTCATGCTTCACGTTTTTATATTAAATTAACCATATAACACCTTTAATTTAAACTAAGTTAACCATAACGGTTGAGCATTTTGTAATATCTTTATAGATAAAAAATTTCAACACAGTTATGTTTAAATGAAAACAGCGACACACGAATGTAAAAATATCCACTGGTTAAAAATAATTCTTTTTATGCTGTGAACGTTTGTAATTTTCACATGCCGTGTGTGTGCTTGTCAGAAAATTTATTTTCTTTCAATTATTTAATGCTTAAATTATTTTTTATCTTATGTGTCCACAACATTTCTTTGTGAAGGCGCAAAATGCATAACATGAAAAATACACTGTAAAACAGAAACTTTTTTGTACCCTTTTTTTCTCCCTTGGAAGAGGTTTTCATTCTGCTGTCGTCGCTTGTTTTGAATTTGGGTGTTCGTCAATAATTTTCAAAACGTTATCGTGTCTTCAAAAGGAAAAGGAGTGTCGAGCAAATGTCTTTTCAGTGCCATCGCGATATAAATCCCTCGCGACATTCAAGAGAGGTCGTTTGTCGCCTCCTTATTAGCCAGCCCTGGAGTCCCGCACGTCATAATTCATTCTTTTCCAAAGGTGCTGTCTTCTTTTTTTCCATCTGCAGCTGTTCGGCTTCGTTACACAGCCCTTCTTGGCGCAGGTCATCGTCGGCTGACTCGACACAAAACCGGGGATTTTCTTCTGTTTTGGTTCGAACTCTTTTCTTTACTCTTCTTTTTCTTTTTTACTCTAGACTTGAGTAGCTGGAGACGAAGGTGGGAGACAGCGTGCCGCTGTGCTTGAACGAGAAGACGAACTGAAAAAATAGGGCGAACCCGACTTTGTTTGTGAGGAAGAAACTTATTCGAGAACATGTACTTCTTTTCAAATCAGGACTTTGATGCGGTACTAATCAATGTATTGAGGATTTATTCAAAGTATTTGTTTCTTATCCATGCGATTTCATTACAGCGTTTCGGTAAGCATTCTTTGCTCATTGACTCATTGAGATAAAGAACTCCCCATAAACAAAGAGGGGGGGGGGTCAATCTCTTCATGTAATATAGAAATAAAAGGAAAAAAAATTACCAATTATAACATAAGCTGTGAGAAGATGATGGAACTGAATATAAAATCCTTCCATATAATTTCTTGTAAAATTTTATGTTGAAATAAAAGCAAATGCATAGAAATATGACTTTGTAGTCTATGGGTCTGTCCCCTTTTGATGTGCAATATAAGACCAGTTGCGTAATATACACCCATAAAACCCTCACATCGCGGGTGAGGCCCAGGATTCTAGGGGGCCCAAAACCTAACATTGCAGGGGGGGGGGCTTGATCTTCTTCGCTATGTCCCGAAATAGGACATAAATCTGAGTTTAAAATACCATGAAAGTTTTTAATATTATCGTTGTTGTTCTATTGTAGTTATTTAGATGGGCTCATTTTTTTAAATTAGTGCCATCCACGTTTTTAGCAAATATGAGTTTAATAGATACTATTAATTTCGATACATTCAACATCTAAATATTGGGCGAGGGTTACTCACTTTGCCATTTCCCGACATAGTTTCTTGGAGCTTTTGAAATGATTTGTTTTCTTATAATTTTCAGTGTAATCTCTTCTTTAAAATGAACTTTTTGATATTTTTTCGAATTTTATTTCCTGAATAATACTGTTTGATACAAAGCCTTCAGATCCATACAATATCCGTGGCATTGTTCAAAATGAGTGCGCTTTGTTCATCTTGAGTGTTTTCTTCATTATACCTACAGTAACAACCCGAACTGACGCGATAAGTGGGGCTGAGTGATAGCCGCGTACGACGGAGTATCATTTCACATGTAAATACATAAAGATTATTTCTAATTAAGGCTGCAGACGAATGAAAATAATAATTAAGAACAAAAATTAGTTTAATAAAATCTTAGAGAACACAATACAAAATTACAAACCAAAGTTATCTTGATGTGTATAATGTTTAGTAGATTCTAGCAAGTAGTATGCCGGCTGAAAGCTTTTTTTTTTCTCCCACAATATTTCGTCGTAGCATACTAATAATTTTTTTATTCCTTGTTTTGTTGAAAAAATACGCTCTTCGTTGAAGTGTGCATTTTCTAAAATTTGTAACCCTTTTTCAATTAAACTGAGGCCTTCTGTTAAATTATCCGCCGTCATTCGATCTTCTGATTGAACTGAGTCTATAAATTCAAGTTCTTCGATGTTTTGCTCTTGCTCATTACGTACTCATCTATAAGCTCATCCATTTTCAGTTCTTGTTTGTGGGAATCCAGTAATTCTTGAACATTATTACTATCCACTTCTAAATTTATTTGCCTGCCAATATAGACAATTTCTTCAGACTCTGGCACTGATTCCGCCTGAGTCTCAGTGATGAGAGAGAGAAAAAAGGCGAGATATATGAAAAATGCGTAACTCTGAATACGCATAAGTCGAGATATTGCTGTACTTATTTTATTTTGAAATCTCTCAAATTTTTAAGAATGATAATCAATTTAATATAGCACTTTGAATTCAATGCGCTTGTGTTCCAAAATAAAATATAGTCTTTTAAATCCCCCTAAATGAAGTTTATTTCTTTTACTCATTACTGTCACAAAATAAGGTTGTTTCATTTGCAAAACGTAAAAATTAGTATATTTTGTCCCCTTTCCTTCAAGTCGAGAAAAACCAATGAGTATAATATTCATTAAGAAACATGTGTTTACTTTTTACATTTCTTCAAAAGAATACTTTGAAAAATTATTATAGCGTGTTTAAATGTTTTTCCATTACAAATTTTACTTTTCTGAGTTCTCTAAAAATGGTCTGAATAGCTGAAGTGTTTTAAAAATCTATAAATTAATTTAATTAAAAGTGTTTCGACCCTTTTTTCGCTAAATTATTAGAAGAATTACTGCAAGGAATGGAGCAAAAGCCCTTGAAATCAAAAAGTGAAAGAAAAAAAATAATAAATTTGGGAAACATTTTATTTTATTCAATGTTTGTTAATAATGTTGCATTCTTTTACTAATCTTTCTAGTGTTATCATTATAATTTTAAAAATCACTTATTTTCTCCAAAAAGCATCTGAAATTGCGGGGTCCATCGCCAATAGCCCTCGTGTTGCTATGTGGACAGGGACGTCTTGAGATATGGGCCAACTGGTTCCAGACACAGGGCCTTGTTTCGTTCTATGTTCAGTCATAAAAATATCGTGATCCGAATAATTTATTGGTCAAATATTCCCGTACATATATATTCTTCCCAAAACATGAGTTTTCAAACTACATGTCAACTGGCAAAAGTGGTAAGACTGTTGTATTTTGTGATGTCCCTGTCTAGACCTAAGCATAACACAGCGTTTCTCAAACTGTGAGGCGAGCCCCCCCCCCCGGGGGCATGATAACTCTACGAGGGGCGCGCGAGCATATTGAAAAGTCGAAAACAAAAGATAATTTTAATTTTTTTTAATTTACTGAAAGTAAACAAACAAAATGCATTCTGACATAATAAAATAAAATACACATTTACACTGATATAAAATACTTATATATCAGTACTGCGCAATGTATTTCATAGTTAATTTATAACAGTTCTAAGTTAAGAATAAGAGTTTAATAATTACTAGAACCCACGGACTTGTCACATATAAGATTATATGTAAAAATGAATACTTATCTTGTTAATTTGTACAGTTTTTAATTAATCCCTTAAATGCCGATTAAAAATTACATGATACGCTCCCCGATGAGGTAGAAAAGGAATAATACCTTTTCTGAAATAAGTAAATCCTTCGAGATCCTTCGTCCAGGTCATTTTAGGCCGTTTTCCAAAACCTTCTGAATAATTTTGTAGATCACAGTTCACAGAAAAGATCGCATTTCAGAAAGACGTACATATACGTTCACAGCAATCAACGCTCTGGCTGAGCGAGACGTTTATATGCGTCGGAGGCACTTAAGAGGTCGTGTTGTAGGTTTAGTGTCAAAATGTAGTATTATTGAATTTGTTGTTGTGCGAAGGGGGGGGGGCACGATGAAAAAAATAATGGAATATCGGGTCGCAAATGTTGAAAATTTGAGAAGCATTGGTCTTATACCATAAACAATCATTCAACTCGTTTAGTCGGAATGCGAGCCGGTTTGTACCTTGCGCACATTTATCTGCTTAAAATTATCATTTGAACGAATATTTGACAATGCGTGCCATATACTGTATATTTTTAAAGATCGTAGGCCCAGCCTATTTTTGCATAGGGGCCAAAGGCCTCAAAACGTTCCTGTTTGTAGCACGACATTAATATAACTCTCACCCCAAAAGCATCTGTCTATAATTTAATACTCTCACTGTTTTGTCAATCATATGATTAGGTAGCCAATTAGTAGTGTTTCTCGAGTACAAACAGACCTAATATTTGTAATTAAGAATGCTTCAAAAAGGGCTAGGCTAATGATGGTCATGTGATAAATAGAATCACGCGTTGAATTCTAAGCAAACTGACATTAGATTTATACTTTCTATTCTACTTTTAAAATTTAGATTCAGTTTCAAGTACGTAAATTGGGTGGATGCTCAAATGTTAAAATCCTCCAAAACGTTTTTCCAATTTTATACTACACTTGTATTTTTAAATCGAGCACCTTTTGTTCACCTACACATACGTTATTGTTCATAAATATTTACTTCTTCGAAGAAAGTTTCAGCGAAAAGCAAAGGCTGGTAACAGCGAAGCATTTATCGCGTGATTGTGACGTCACATGAATGAATGAAATGATTGAATGGAATCGTTACCATGGGGCAATAAGGTCGTATGAATTGAGCCCATTCATAAAATAATCAGTTTCTTGAGTGAGCAAATAGTATCTGAAAAGTAACATGATTTCTCTCATCTTTAATGTCCACCCAAACAAATTTACGAAATTCGGTGCAGTTTTGCTAAAACATCGCATGCTGTAATGAGGCCTATTATTGATCAGAGACAATTAATAACCTTCTGCAGGACACACCCCGATGGAGCAGTTCATCTCAGGTGATAAATTTACTTGCGAGGAAAGCACTAATGCTTAAGTAATGGTGGACAGATCTTGTGGAACGTAAATTATAAATCGATCCGTAAAGAGTGAAACAATTTTTGTGTGGCTAACGTATTTACAGCAGTCAATAAATGACCATAAACGATTTAAAATGAACTTAAAATATTTGTGTAACAATTAAAACGTATTCGTTACTGTGTTAAGAATGATCCTTTTCTTAAAAATGGGTAGTTTTAGTGGAATGACACCTTTCTCGAAGAACCTTTCTCTGTAAAATCGTATTCGATTTCTTAAAAAACTGTTTCATTGAAAAGGTAAGGAAACCAACGCACAAAAATTTCTTTAAATACAATTTTGAGACAAACTTGCATTGGGTATAACATTTTGTAGAGACTTAAAGTAGTGCAATACATTTTAGGAAGCTTAAAACGAGGTTAGCTACTTTTTAAAAATACTAAATTCATTATGCGCATACACTCTGTTATTAATAGACCAAATTCATGTGACGTCATAGTCCCATGATAATTACAAGCACGTGTTTCTAGCTAATCAATTCATATATCCATGTGACATCATTTTCACACGATGAATGTCATCACGTCTTTCCTGTCATGAGCTGATGTTCATGCGCTTCACTGTTGCCAAAGTTTGCTTTTGCGAAAACTTTCTTTTAAAAAGTCAATTTTTGCCTACAATGCACAGATAAACAAAATGCCCCCTATTTAAAAATATACGTATAGATTAAATTTTTTTTTAAAATTCTGAAAAACATTTCTGAAAATCTGAATACTTGAACATATTTACCAGATTGTTGAATTTGAAATTTTATATAATTTTAACTGAAACAACCAATCTAATGTTAATTTGTTTTGAATGCAATGGAGGACACGTGATTGTACTTATCATGTGATGTAGATACCAACAAATGAGTGCAGAAATGTTTTACCGAATAGCATGAGAAAAATTTAGCTTTTTTAATTAGAAACCGATATTTGTTAGCTTATAAATTAATAAACCAGCTTAACAGAAGCTAACTTTTACTAAGCAAAAGGTGAAATATGAAAATAGAAATAAATAAATTAAGAAGAGGAGATAAAACATATTTAGCTGTCGTGAGAAAGGCTGTTCTCACCTTCAGAAATGATTTTATTCTCCCACGTCTTGTCTATTTTATATTATTACTATGCAAAACGTGTGCATGAATTCCTACTGAATGAATCTAAATCAAGGTGGGAAAAGAGTGGCCACATGCAGCGCCCAAAGAGTTTTTTTTTGCGGCCAGCGAAGACAGTCAGAAAATGTTCCCCATATTTGGGTTAATATATATTTGTGAGCAAAGTTTTTCTCGCATGAAAATGAACTAGGGTAAATGCGTAAGCGAAAGTTGACTGACATTAACCTGCAGACTGTGATGAAAAAGCAACTTTTCTTCTGATTTCAAAGAAAAAAATTGTAGAAAAGTGTAAAGGTCTCATCAAGCTGATTTTAAAATTAAGAGTCCTTGTGCAGTTGTAGGCAATATGAAATTAGCACAATATATAAACTTTGCACTGTTTTATGCAACTCATATTTATTGTACAAGTTTTACCTTTCCTGTTAATTAATTCCTTTTAAAAAGGTGTTGTCCATCGGTATCCTCCGCTATCCACATTGTGGCTCTAGAGCCATCAGCATCGCCCACCCCCGATGAAAACGATTTTGAGTTATATCAAATCCACCCATGCATCCTCATGGAACCAAAGCGAAACTATTTACTTCAGCTCTGCATCCGGGCACCAACCTGAGATGTTTATTGATTCTGCTCAAGGTTCGGTCCAGAGGATTTCATAAATTTGCCTCTCCGGGGAAGAACACAAATGTCAAACTTTCTCGTGATGGATTACTCTCCTGGAACAATTCACACTCACTTTTTAATGAGTTCGGCCTTTTCCAGCGAATTTCTTTTTAAACCGGAAATTTGGGCTCTAGTTGGAGCCTTTATTGAGAAAGGACTTTCTTTTTATTTTATTTGCAAGAATACGGTTACAGATGTCATTTGATTTGATGAGATGAATTACAACGAAAGGGAATTAATTCAGTTGGAGAGCATCTCGTATTTTGGACATTTGCTGCTATCGATGACACATTGCTAAGTAACTTAGAAACCGATTCTAAATCCAAAAAAATACGGATTAAAATCAAATTATTTTGTTTTCAAGTTCAATGAAACGAAGCAATGTAATTTTTATGGAATTTCTAGCATAGTTGTGCAATGCGAGGTCGAAGGTAAAATCTTAAGGGGGGCTTAAGCTTAGTCAGATTTTCTTGTTGCTGTCTGATGAGTTATTGACACAGCTCAAATACTTGAGAAGCATTGCATTTGTTCAGCTAGCAAGGAGACATAAAGAGAGGAAAGAATTAAAATGCCTACACACGCGCATACACGTACGCATATATTCTTATATATATATATATATATATATATATATATATATATATATATATATATATATATATATGTGTGTGTGTGTGTGTGTATATACAATGTATGTCTGTGTGTGTGTGTTTGTGCGCGCAGTACAAGTAAGGAAATTTAAAAAGAAAACTAAGCTGACGAAAGTTTTTATTTATCTCTTCATTTTTACAAATATTAAAAAATGCAATTATGGTTTTTTTAATAAGCAACATACAATTTTTTCATCCAGTAATTTAAAGCAATCGTTAAGGAAAAACAATCTCTTATTTTTACAGCCTCTAAAGCTCTATTTTCTTTAGCGTAACAGAACCCTGAATCGTTTTGGGAAGAAACTCATAAAAAAAGTAATGCATAAAAGAGTTGCGTTCTTTTCCTCTGTAACATAATACAAGAACATTCTTCCCTCGTAACATGTTCGAGCAAAGGAAGCCTTCTCATAAATCGAATCCAGTGGCCATTAAAGAAAAATAGGAATGATAACCCAATTTTAACCTTCAGCCTCCATCTTCAGATTCCCTATGTTCTTCCAGAAGTATCTGTGACGCTGTATTTTCACATCCGTGTGATCCAGTTACAAAATAGGGAAACGGTGACAGCTTCATAATATTAGATACAGAGTGAAATAAAAGAATGTCCTCATTATAAATATTTATTAGGCTCAACTGTTATAGTTAAACATTTTTTCGATATGTTGTAAGTATAATGATGAACTTTTTCACTATAGACCATTTAACTCAGTAAATTTTAGCGTGTTCTTTCTTGGTAGCTCACAGTACGTCTAAGCGGTATTCCAGTTCCTGCCCAGTGTTCCTATCCTTAGCAATCTAAGCATTTTATGGAGAATTCTAACTCAGTTGTTTGAAATATTTATTCACGTGACAATTCACATGTTGATTTTGTAGGAGTGTTGAAACGATTATTGAATGTGTTCAACAGTTGCTTCCCTCACAATGGGTCTGCTACGTCTAAGAAGATCCTTAACTCTGTTTCTTTAAACATTTCATACCATCGATTTAATGATTTTGCACCAGGAGAGTTGCATTTATAACAACGTTGAAATTTACACCCAACATTAAAGTGTAATTTTGTTTCGTAAAGCCAAAGCTCCCATTGGGCGTTCTTTCGAATGGACGCCCTTTCGGCCGAAAAGAATGTATTTACAAGCGAGTCCCTGGAAGCACTTTCCTCATCTGGCACACACGAAGGAAAAAAAAAAAAAAACCTGACCATCTATAATACATTATTTTATTAAATAATTATTTTGTAATGAATTTTTATTGCCAGGGCAAGACACTTCGGGTTCATCCTATACAAATATAAATGAAATAATGAGGGTAAAAAAAAAATGAATCTTGTGTTTTATAGCATTTTCTGCGCATAATTATAAAAATCTGCGAACAGTCATTAATGTATTCTACAATGAAATGTGTCGACGCTTCAATTATTTTTTACAGTACCCCACCCCCTTTCCCTTAATGAAAAAAGGGTGAAGGAAAATAAAGTTATATTAAGTAGATACTTTTGGGAAGCTTAATTACAGTAAAACTGAAATAATATTTTTATGCTGTTATTTACAGTTAAAAATGAAAACATAATCTTTTTCAATGTTTTGTGATCCAAGTTATAAATTTTGTGCTTTTTCTTCTAGGTGCATATTTTGTGCTTTTTCTTAAATCATGTACCATATCTAAAATTCATACATTAATTCATCCTATTTTAATACATAAACTAGCTTTGCGTTGTACTGGCTTTTTCGAGTGCCCATAGAAGTCTCTCTCTTTCCCCTCTCAAACTCAGCCCGTCCTGGTGTGTGTATGTGGGATTTCTGTTTTTATGGCATTAAAATTTTCTTTCTCGAAATTTCTTCCACCTCTTTGTCCCGAAGGTCGTATCTGCCACCCATCCAATTACCCCGCGTTACACGAGCTTTTTCCGAGAGTATAGCTTTGTGCCCATAAAAAATATATGTAACGCATGGTATAGTTCCAAGACCGAAATGTAGGTGCCGCCATTACAATATGGGCTTAGACCGGAAGTGTGACTGTACGAAACACTGTAGTACGGTCAGAGAGAGAGTTTGGATCTGGACAAGCGTGCGTTCCCCATTTCGATGTCTAATCTTGGACTATGTAAACTTTACTTATTTTCTCTAAATGTTTGTCTTGTAATTGTCTAAGTGTCTGTTCTTTGTAACTGTGCTATCTTATGTCATTAAGTATATTAATTTACCCCGAGATTCTATTAATTACTTTTGGTTTACCCCAAGTAATGACGTAAGCGGCAGCTACAATTGGCGCCCAAACGTCGGCCCGACCTCAGCTCTCTCTCGCTTCCCCCCCCCACAGCCTTAGGGGTGGAAATGTTTGTCATCCCGACAATAAGAGGATTCGCACCCTGCTAATGAATATTTTCATCCAGAAAACCTGTTAACAGATAAGTGTTGTTTGTTCTAAATAATCATGCTCTGTTATTGTGTGTGTGTGTATAAGATTATTATTATTATTCGTAGTATATATTGTGTGTTACAGGAAAACAACATAATTGAATTTAAAGTTGATATTCATTTGTCAGTTTTCCTAATCTTTTGAAAACGAAATTTTCATTCTATCAGTTGATCTGATTAAAGCTAATTGAAGGTTAACTATTTATGAGAGCATATTTTCTTCCTAATTAAGAATTTTATGTTAATAACACGTATATGGTTTTGTTATCAAGAAATTATTGCAATTCTTATAATAATTTTTTTTTCTGTTCTTTTTATGCCTAACATAAAAATAATTCTTTTGAAAGTATATGATTGATTACGAAGTATTACTATATAACATTTGAAACCTTGTATGTTATTGATAAAGTATTTACATTTCTGTTTTTATTTAAAAATTTTGGAAAATTTTTTCAAGTACTTCTATTAAGTGTAAACAAGTTTGTACTATTGATAACTTCAGTGAATGAATTAAATTATGAATGGTATTTCTATTTAAACGTATTTGAATTGTTTTTATTAATCCATTTCATGTTAACTGCTGAAACTCCTTTTGATTAATAATGAATATTATATAAATATCATTAATATTGATTTGTAAATTAATTATCACATTTTGAAATTAGATAATTCTATTGTCATTCAGCTAGTGTACATTATAGTATAGAGTATTTTTTTTTATATGTAACAGAAATCAGATTGCATAAGTATTGTTTGACTATAATATTTCCAGATCTCAGAATTAGTAGTTTTGAATGAACTTTAATTCATTAACTTTAATTGAACATTAATTAGCTAAATTTGAAATAGACTAAAAAACGACAAAAAATGGCTTTTTTGGGAAGGTCCAGAATAGAGGATTTAAGGATGTTGGCAACAGAATTGGGTCTGGCTCCGTCGGACAATCTCAAAATTATTGAACTAAAAGATCTCATAACCAAAAGTGATGGATATGATGAGGAATTCGTGAAAGATGTGCTCACCGTCATTGTAGAAGAACGTACAACAACAGAAAAACAAAAAGCTATGGAACTGGAGGATAAACAGAAAGCTGTGGCTGTGTCCCAACAACAAGAAAGAGAATTCGAACTGGAAAAGTTGAGAATTCAATTTGAAATGCAGAAGCTGTCACAAGCACCTGTTGTAAGTCAACAGTTAGAAAACCCGAAGCTTGAGTTAAATAGAATTATTCCGAGATTCAACTCAAAGGAAGATGAAATGGGTCTATACTTGACAATTTTCGAACGTCAAGCGAAGTTCTTGAACATTCATGAAAAAACTTGGACTGCATACCTGATTGGCTCATTGCCACCTGATATAGCTCAGCTCATCGCAAGAGAAGATGAAAATGATGCTCAAAACTATTAAAAGGTAAAAGGAATGCTTCTCAAAAAATTTTGAGTTACAGGAGATAAGTTTAGGCAGTACTTCTCCCAACAGAAGAAAAACTCGGATGCAACATGTCGAGACTTTTATTTCGAATTAAATTCTTATTTTGAAGGTTGGATCAAAGAATTGAAGATAACCACGTTTGATCAACTTAAAAGTCTAATAGTTGCTGATCAAATAAAAAGAAAAACTCCAGCAAATATCAAAGAACACTTTCTGGATATTTGGGCGGATTTGGACGATGCTTTGGAATTGGCTGAGAAGTTGGACGCATATGACAGCCTAAGGCCTGTAATGAAAAATAATCCAAATCAGACTTTCAAGAAGAAAGAAGAATTCAGGAAACCCTTTCCAATAAATAAAAGCCAACCTATTGGAGGATACCATGATAACCACTCCCCAGGACCCTCTAGAACAGTGCCTAGAATCCCAAGTTCTAGAACTGAAGGAAGAAAGCCCATACAGTGTTACGGATGTGGGACTCCTGGAGTCGTCAAATCAAAGTGCCCTACCTGCACGAGAACAAATGAAATGGAAACAGAAGTGAACTGTATGACGTTATTCAACTTGAACTCAGACTTGTATCCCTCAAGTGTGATTGTTCTCAAAATTTTTGGTGAAAAGATTGCTGTATGTTCTGATACTGGTGCTTCCCATACCATTTCAGGTGAGAAGCTATTTAAATTCCTACAAGAGCAGTGTATCACCTTTACGAACAAGGTGATTTCCTTTATGATGGCTGATGGAATTCGGCAGAACATTACAGCTCTGAGAACTGTCGTCGACCTGTATATTGAAGGCAAAGTTATTCCAACAGAATTTCTAGTATTTCCTGAAGCATAAGGGAATAAGACTTTGTTAGGACTGGATTTCCTCAATGCAGCTGGAATCGTTCTTGACGTCCAGGGTGGAAAATGGCATATTTACGAAAATCCTCGTAAACAGTACAAATCCTTCAAGAAGACTTTAAAAGATTTGAACATCAGTGCGTTCGACCTTCGAGAGGATGAGGCTAAACATCTATCTCGAGAACAGGCAAGAAAACTCAATAAACTCCTGGACAAAAATGAGACATGCTTCCAACCAGGGGAAGAGCCCACACCGTTTATCGAGCACCGTATTGACACAGGTGATCACCCCCCAATAGCAACGTCTCCCTACAGGATGAATCCTATCAAGAAAGGGATTTTGAAGGAACAGATCGAAGAACTTCTGAAGCAAAATATAATTGAAGAATGCGAGTCTCCCTACGCCACACCTGTGGTACTTGTTCCTAAACCAAATGGGAAAGTTCGTCTCTGTGTCGACTACAGGAAGTTGAACTCTGTTACCAAAGTGGATACCTACCCCTTACCACGAATGGATGATCTATTGAATGAAGCTACACCGACATCCTACATGTCAACAATTGATTTGCAATCAGGCTACCATCAAGTAAAGGTTGCTGATGTTGACCAGGACAAAACTGCTTTCATTTGTCCTTTTGGAACTTACCGCTATTTACGTATACCCTTCGGCCTACGGAATGCTCCGGCCACCTTTCAAAGATTAATTGACAAGTTTCGAAGTGGCTTGAAAAATGTTTTCGCTCTTTCTTATCTAGATGACATCATTGGCCTTTCAGAAACATTTGACAAACATCTGGAAGATCTCGAAAAAGTTTTTGAAAGACTCTCTGTCTTTAAACTTCATGCAAACCGAGATAGATGACGCTTTGCCTGTGACCGTGGGAAATATCTGGGATTCTGGATAACGAAGGATGGAATTGAAGCTGACGAAGAGAAGATCTCTGCTATTCAAAAAATTCCAGCCCCTACCAATGTGAAAGAAGTTTAATCTTTACTACAAACTTGCTCTTGGTTTCATCGATATGTCCCTAATTTTGCTGACATAGCACGCCCGCTTAGTAGCCTCACTAAGAAGAAAGTGGAATGTCACTGGGGTCCTGAGCAACAAGAATCCTTTGAGACGTTGAAGATGCGCTTGATGACTTCTCCTATACTGAAGCAAGCTGACGGATCAAAACCTTTCACCATCCACACCGACGCAAATAATTATGCCTTGGGAGCACTCCAAGGAAGTGGCGCCGATGAACATGTCATCGAATATGCAAGTCGTCTGATGATCCCAGCAGAGCGAAACTACTCTACAACCGAGCGGGAAGCCTTGGCGGTAGTGTGGGCTTTAGAGAAGTTTAGAGGCTTCGTAGAAAATCAGCAAATATTCCTCGCGTCAGATCATCAACCTCTCAAATGGATGTTAAGTATAAAGTCACCTTCTATCCGTCTGGCAAGATGGGCCTTGAAAATTCAATCCTTCAACCTGAAGATTGATTATACCCCAGGAAAAGCTAACGTAGTAGCTGACATGCTGTCAAGACCATCGTACACTGAAGGCGCAGCCTCTGATGTGTGTGCCATCACTGTTGACATGCCATCCAGGAAGTCCAGTGATATTCGAAAGGGCAGCTAGAGGACGAAGAACTGAGGAAAATTATTGACTGCTTTGAGAGCATGGACAAAGATGAAAACTCTGCCAACTACACCGGTCGTGGACACTTAATGAACCAGTGTATCTTATATAGGTATTCACCTGAGAGTGAAGAAGAAGAAGCTCAACTTGTAGTTCCTACACAAGAACGAGAAAGAATCCTTCAAGAGTACCACGATGCCCCGACAGCCGGTCATTATGGTGTAGAGAACACTTACAAAAAGATTGCATCCAGATATTATTTTCGAGGTATGAAAAAGTTCATCTCAGATTGCATCAAGACTTGTCCTGAATGCAATCGCTATAAACCTACAAACCAAAAACTAGCAGGATTCTTGAGAACACCCACCTACGCCCAAAGGTTCGATACGCTGGCCATCGATCTCTTTGGCCCTCTTCCGGAAATTCCCACTGGCAAGAAGTGAATCTTTATTGTTGAAGATACAAGTACCAAATGGGTAGAAATCTTTGCTCTTGCTGAAGCCACTGCTGAAAAGTGTGCCAAAACACTAATTGAAGATGTATTCCTAAGATATGGTCTTCCACGACTAATAAGTGACAACGGGCCACAGTTCATAAGTGCTGTCATGCAGCTAACTTGTGACTTGCTAGATATTACGCAAGACCTCATCCCCATCTACCACCCGCAAGCGAACCCATCGGAACGTAAAAATCGTGACTTGAAGCCTAGACTAGCGATTCTGGTGAGGGAGGACCTCTAATTCGTTTCGCAATGAATACTTCAGTATGTGACACTACAGGGCACACGGCTGGGTACCTACAATTTGGAAGACAGTTGAGAACATCAGACGATATCAGGCATGATATTCGACAAGTTATTGATAATGATAACTTTTTACCGGAAATCACTCCGTACCTCAAAAGGTTTGCCAATTCCATCTTGGATGTCAAAGATAGAGTTGAGCAGAAACAGGATTATCAAAAGGAAAACTTCTATCGACGACGACGAAGAAAATATTATAAACCTGGTGACAAAGTTTGGGTGACCATTCATCCCATAAGCCGTAACAACAGGAGTAGGAAATTCATGCCCAAGAGAGGTGGTCCTTATCTCATTCTCACCTTGAGATCACTAGTAACATATGAGATTGCCGACCCAGCCAACCCTGACCAAGTCATTGGAACTTATCATATTTCTGCCTTAAAGGACTACCAAAAGCCTGAAATGGAAAGAAACTCTGGATTTGTGGCTCCTCTAAGGAAAAGAGGACCCCCCCAAAAAAGAGTACCTCCTATTTCCGAGCCGAGACGTCAACGGAACCAGAGGGGGAGTCTGTAACGCACGGTATAGTTCCAAGACCGAAATGTAGGTGCCGCCATTACAATATGGGCTTGGACCGGAAGTGTGACTGTACGAAACACTGTAGTATGGTCAGAGAGAAAGTGAGTTTGGATCTGGAGAAGCGTGCGTTCCCCATTTCGATGTCCAATCCTGGACTGTGTAAACTTTACTTATTTTCACTTATTTTCTCTAAATGTTTGTCTTGTAATTGTCTAAGTGTCTGTTCTTTGTAACTGTGCTATCTTATGTCATTAAATATATTAATTTACCCCGAGATTCTATTAATTACTTTTGGTTACCCCAAGTAATGACTTAAGCGGCATTTACATATATAAATTTCCTTTTCCTTCTCGGCTTCAGTATTTCTGAGTGCGTGTGTATGCGTGAAACTTTTCGATACAGGCCACGACAAAGTCATGAACTTGTGGCTGGCGTGTCATGAGCTCGAGCCTAGTGCCGTTTACGATGCACATTAAACCTCCCATTGGAGTGGAGAAGGAGTGCTGTCTTCCCAGTCGCCTGACCAGGGTTCAGAATGGTTAATCTCTCGTACTCCTTTAGAGTGCGACGTAAATCTCTCTCAATGGGGGCTTAAAAAAATGTTTGGTTAAAAATCCTATCTTAATTCAGTTATGGAGCAATTGAGAATTAATGCTATTGGCTATAATATACTGAGTAATTTAAGGGTACCTTTCAATTATATTTTATCATAATATATTAAAGAAATTGAATTTAGAATGGGAAAATAAATCTCAAACATAAATCACTCTTTCTTGTCATCTTGGAAAATTATGAAATAATCTACGCGCGCATCATGGTCGCATGGCAATAAATATTAAATATCTGGCGACAGATATATCGTATAGTTTCGAATAGAAGAGAGCGTTTCTTCTTCAAATATATACCTAAAATTTGAAACCCGTATATAAACCCAAACCGAAAAAAAAAATGTTATAATTTTCAAACATGTTGTCATAAAGGTGAAAATGTTACTAAGAGGGGAAACGAGTTCATGTCAATCAAATGTATGTAAAATGAAATATCGATGAAAATAGTTTTAGAGTACAGTGAAAATCGATTAACACGAAACTGAAGGGACCGAAATATCTTTTCGTGTTACAGGATATTGAAAAAAAGTCATACATTCAACAAAATTAAGTTAATTAGAATGAATTTTATTTACATAGATATGCATATATGCATGTATTTAATAAAAATAATTGAATCAAAAACATTCAGAATAAAGTTCAATACAAAATTTTCAAGGTTTTGAAAAAACAAAACATTTACTGAGTTTTTCGAAAACGATCTGCTGCATGGTTTTTTTTTGTAGTCTTTTTTAGCATCACACTGCTCTCGATGTTTTCCATTTTATTATTCATTTCCTCATTGAAATGTAACTGCGCATACTTTTCATGATATTCCTCCATTCCGATGAAGTGGGAACAGAAACTGCATTATTCATTTTCGTCGTGGGAATGCGTATCAATGATATTTTTTCAACTTTGAACAAATTCTAAAATGTCTTCGTCTGCCATAATTGGGGCTGTACAAACATTATCATCATCTGCTGCAATTAATTTTTTTCGACAACACAGTAGGATAGTCCAATAATACAGAAAAATGCGAAACGACCTTATCTTTCACTTCAGACCCGTCTTAAATATCTGGTGTTTTTCATATTTTGTTCATTTCCAGGTAGGAAATGTTTTCATGTCAAGCGATTTTTGTTTTGTGTAAAGAGAACAAATTTACGAAAATACACATTAGTTTGTTGGGGTCGTTGTATTATTTCATGATAACCTATATTTCATCTCTTAAGCGTTTTCGCGTTAAATATATTTCACTTTATATTACATTCTCTTCATTTGTACACTGTTGAAACGCGTCGTATGGAGGGCGCTGCTCTGTAACGCCAGGCTTTTGTTTTTGTTATGTGTAAGAGCTCAGTGGCAGGTGAGCTACCGTTTGGTACAGTTGTAATCTGTAACTGAAGGGTCGGTTGCCCTAATAAGTTTTAATCATATATGTTTAATATTCGTGTCGTGTTCATGCCATCCCGTAATAAAAGCTTTCTAAAAGACAAAAATGGAGTTGTCTTTATCTGACTGAACTAACACATGAAACATACACATTCTGTGAGCAGATCGCGGCACAGGACCATGGTGAAATTCTTCCATCCATGCTTGTTTTACTTTTAGTGCCATTTTTTTGTTTGGAAAATGAAGAGAAAAATAAAATAATCTATAGCTTTATTTCAGTTTAAAAGAGTTCGCATATATGCTAAAAGTGTTAATAAAAGTATGGCCACTGGGCATTTCTTTATCAATGAAGAACGAGTGTGTATGAAAAAATATTTTGAATTAGAGAAGATGTCAAAACAAAAAAAGGCAGCATGTGATCGTCAAACAATCTTTCATGCCCTGGAGGAAAATTCACCGCATGATTATCATGCATTCAATTATCCCAATGATTCTATAGAAATTTTGTGAACTACTTGGAAGTTCATTTTTAACACTGATTTGTAGGATTTATGTGAGCTTTTCCTTTTCTTTTCATCTAGAGTAAATGTTACATACAAAATACCCCCAAAAATGAAATAGTAAAATCGATTGTGCATGATTGAAGACAAATGGGTACTTGCGTATTATACCGTCGAACAATTTCTTCAAATCAAAAGACGTCAGCATATACCGCGTTATGTAGCCAATGGTAAGTAGAAAACTATCCCGCGCATGTTCCAAAACAGTAATAACGATAACAACGTTTGGTGAAGTCTTTGGTGGTCTACTATCAATGCAATGTATCATGAACATTTTATTTAATAGTAGTAGTTAAGTAAAGCTGATTCTGCTGTAAAGGCGCAGGCGCGGAGTTGAGTTGTTTTCCTCCTGTGGAGGCACAGGCGCGGAGGGTGGCGTGGAGTTGAGTTGTTTCCCTCCTGATTTTTGGAAAATCTTTGCTTAGATAATATTTTAAGAGAAGTAAGAGAAATGTTATATACACCTGATTATTTTGAATATTATGAGGATCTGAATAAAATCCTTTTTTAAAAGTTTAATTTGAGTTAATTTTATTTATATTGTTTGTTAGTTTAATTTATGTTGAGATACTTTCTTTTTAAAAATAAGTGTGGGTATATTTAAAAAAAAATTATCTCAGAATGTTTAAGCGTAAATGATATTTTAAATACATTTCATACAAAAGTAAGAAAAAAATACTGTATAAATATTTTGTATAAGTTTCCCACAAGATTTGGCTTTAAAAAGTTTATTTTTATAAATCTGAAAGAAAAAAAATGGTTTAAATATATATATATACGGTTATATTGTTAATTTTATTCATACTGCTTTCTAGTTTAATTTATGTTGAAATAGTTTCATTTTAAAAGATAAATATCAATATACGTCTTTCAAACAAATTATCTTAGTATGTTAAGCATAAGTGATATTTTAAATATATTTTGTATAAAAGTAAGGAAAAATTTATGTTTATGTGTTTAAAGCAAACTTTTTGCCTTTTCCAAAGAGTATAAATTGTATAACTGTCCATTGCAATAACCATTTAGTTAAATTATTTTTTTCTTAAATGAATAGAAATAAAAAAAATTTAATCGCTTTCTTGAATGTTTTTTATAATAACCTTTTTTTGAAGAAAAAAAAATGAGCACTTTTTATTATTGGAACTTACAAATTATATGTAACTGAAGAATTTTTGGAAAATCTTTGCTTAGATAATATTTTAAGAGAAGTAAGAGAAATGTTATGTCCACCTGATTGTTTTGAATATTATGAGGATCTGAATAAAATGATTTTTTAAATGTTTAATTTGAGTTAATTTTATTTATATTGTTTGTTAGTTTAATTTATGTTGACATACTTTCTTTTTAAAAATAAGTTTGGGTATATTAAAAAAAAAATTTCTCAGAATGTTTAAGCGTAAATGATATTTTAAATACATTTCATACAAAAGTAATAAAAAAAAAATACTGTATAAATATTTTGTATAAGTTTCCGACAAGATTTGGCTTTAAAAAGTTTATTTTTATAAATCTGAAAGAATTTAGGGTTTTTTTATACGGTTATATTGTTAATTTTTTTTCATACTGCTTTGTAGTATGATTTATGTTGAA
>BMAO01032709.1:0-40579 GCA_019973975.1 Trichonephila clavata
AGCTTCTAAAAGCAGAAAAAAAATTAAGGACAAAAAAAAAATTGATATCGGAACGACAAAAATTGAAATTTTTTTTAACTGCTGAAAAAGTAAAAAATTAAGACGGTCTTAAAAAATAAATAAGAACAAATTAATGAAAGATTTAGCTTCTAAAAGCAGAAAATTAAGGGCATCCTAAAAAAAAGACGGATATCCGAACGACAAAAACTAAAATTTATTTTCAACTGTTGAAAAATAGAAAATTAAGAACTTTCTAAAAAGAATAAATCGATATTCGAAGGAGAAAAATTATTAACTTTAAAAACTTTATGAACAAAATACTGAATGATTTAGCTTCTTAAAAAGACAAACACATTCTAAAATTACTGTAACAGCTTTTGCCAAACCACGTACCTTTCCTTACATCATGCGGATTTTTTCCTCCTTTCGAACGGCATCTTCATAATTTTAACTATTTTTTCGAAAGCTCCATCCAATAATTACCACCTTTTTTACAAAAAATTTAAAAAATAAATAAACCTTGCTTTCGTCTAGAAAAAAGTATACGGTAATTGCACGTGCTAGCTGAATATCAGCAAAGCATCAAATAGTAACGGTCCTTACTACTCGTGCATAGTTAGTAGGGTTGCCGAAACCAACGTAATTAACGGAAATTACTAGTTGCAGACACCTAACGGTCACTAAAAATGGTCTTTAATTTTAAATAATTAAAAAAGAAGGGTTGCAAGCTTGGCAAACTTGTCGACAAAAAAAGCACAAAATCCAGGGGTGGGCTATAATCGGATGCAACCATGAATCGGTAAATTCTCCAATCAGCCATAGTGTTGGGTCCAAAAAACCATTGCGATTTAATGAGACTATGTAATTCATAATAATTACATATGTCAGGAAAAAAAAATCTCTAGTAATCAACTTGCTGGATGAAAACCAAGATTCATGTCTAATGTTCCTTTGTAAACCACATTCATTCTTATCAATCCAATTTCTACAAATTCAAACAAATCTATCCGTTCAAGCTTTAGATCTTAATTTCATAATATTGCTACACTTCCCACAAGTCAAAATCTTTTTAACTAAACCTGCTTCTCTTAAAAATTCCAACAACAGGTCAGGGGTATTCTTTAATTCATAAACAAAAACAAATGTTAGAACACCATTTTCACCAAAATGTATTCCATTTGTTCTACAAGATGAAAAAAATCCAAGAAATCTGCTGGAATGCCTGGACCTTACAATGGATTGATATTTCACAATCACATTAGTAATAGTATTGTTAACAGATGCTACAAATTATAACAAAATTAATTAAAAGTATATACTAGATGCTAATATTCCTAATCCTAAGAACTGTATCACTAATGCTAAGATCTTATAGCCTGAAAATTTCCTAAAAAATTAAAAATATACAACCAGGTTTTTTCCAAGATAAGAAGGAACAAGAATGCTATTTGGTTTTCTACAAATAGTAATTTCCAATAAGGAATGAATTGAGAAATTTTTGCAAATAAATGGCTAGGTCTTTCAAAAAAGCTGGGTTATACTTAAACCCCGGCAAAAATATGTTATCAGGATGAATAAGTTAAAAATGCAATCAAGTTGAATTAAGCATTTACTAAATGAATTCATGTTAATTAAATAATGAGTTTAGTTGAATAATTAGCTTTATTAACTAAACAATATGCATAGTTAATTACTGAAATAATGGAAGAAATTTGGCTAGCATGTAAGGTTAGAATCTGCATGTAGGGTTGCCAGGAATGAACAAATCAGTGTGAAAAACTCAAGTTACCACAACAGAATGGTAAGCCCCTATTTTGGCGAGAGGTAGGTGGTCGCAGGTCGCTTCGATATCCGGCCCGAAAGTGGAAAGTACATATGCTCAAATATATAAAGCTGATATTGAACTATATACCCTTCCTTACAGTTGTACACATAACTTCTGGCTTACAACAGTGCTATTGGTAGCCATCACTTGTTTCTTCCTCTCTTGTTCCAACACATATATTTATTGCACTTCAGACATACATCCCTAGATGATCTTAGGTCTGTTCATGCCCCAGTAAAATCCTATTGTAGCACTTCCCCTCGGCTGAGATTTTTTTTGATCCATGCCAAAATGGTGCCAAGGGGCGATTTTGAAACTCAAGACTGAGGGAACTAGGGAAATATGACATGCCCAGAAAAGAAAATGGTATGACAGCCATATGAATAAAAAAAATGGAAAATGAGCAGTTCAATGTAGGAAATTTAAGACATTCTAAAATGGAAGAAATTGGGAAAACTTACATGCTTACATGACGTCCTTCTCCACTAGCGGGTACAGTGTGGTAATCACATGGAGAAATTCCCAAAATGCATCATCCAACGAATGCTCTATCCTTTGTCGTTGAATGTATTCAGCTAGGTAGTGGCCATGTTGGCCCTTTGTATGGGCAGGATGGTTCCTTAAAGATCTCTTGATTGCCAACCACATCACTTTGATGGAATTGGTGTGAGCACTTTTTTTCAGGGTCCTTAAAAGTCACACTGTGGTTGACCCGCAAATGCTGATAACCTTCACGTGACAGGCAATTGTAGACCTTTCAACAGTCCAAAGTTATAACGGACCATGGTACCACCCTCCATAATAGCCTTCCAAAGCTGATCTTATTTTTAATTAGCAACCACTTAAAAAAACATTTTTTTGAATTCCTTTCAACTCCTCCAAACACCTATCTAATCACCTTTCTAATCTCTTTAGTTTTCTGTAAATGGCATATTTTGCCCTTGTAATCCTCTCTTTATCAAGACGTTCCATGCAGCATGTTGCATAACATCCAGGCTCTTAAGTTTTTAAAAAAATATCCAGCTTTGTTGCATTCTCTTTATTAAAGGATGCAATAGCATCATATGTACCGAAGAGACGTGTTTCTATGTGCACAAATGTCTTTTTGGGGACACGAGACCAAATAACATTATTAATGTTTTCATTTGAATTCTGCGTGTTTCCATGCAAGCACTTTTTCAATAATTCTGGACCCGAAAGGTCCCTAAAAATAGGGCTAATGGCTTCAACAACTGCAACTGGAAGTTAATGTTTGTGGAGATCAACTTTTTTTACAAGTTGAGCCTTCTTATACTGACACCATGTGTCAGGACCTGATGGACAAAATCCATGTTGTGGATTTTTATCCGCAGATATTTGTGAAGAATTATTGCCAATATAGCTTGTCTCATATCCTTTACACTTGACAAATTTCTTCGAATGGCAAGACCATAATATGTTTGCAATAGACCAATAGTTGCTTCTGTTAATCTATTTTTGCCACTTAATGCCTTGCTATCTGATAATTTTTGCTTTGAAACGTTGGAGGCGAGATCCCATCCGTTTCATAATATACAGTATACACTCAAGTTTTGTGATTGTTCAATTGTCGCCATAGAACTTACTTTTTACAATATTTTTGTAAGCTTTGGAGTCTCCATCTCCTAAATATTTCATGTAACGTACACCATATTGTTTAACAGACCGCTGAAATATCGATAGAGCTCCATCGACTTCCATTCGTGCACTATACCCATCGAAGTTCTTGCGGACCGGCCCATGTTTCTTCTTATCTTTACAAACGCAATGTTTTGATAATATCTTGGTGTCGATTTCCTTTCCTCTGCGTCCACACTTGTAACTGTTACGACGCCATTCATGGAGGAATATTCTCTGCCATGTACCATCAACCGCTACAGGAATGTCTCTGTAATATTTTGATTTTCTATTGCTGCTTCCTGTACCGCTTCTTTCATTGTTGTATTGCATACATCCTTAGTTGCACGTAATAGCATTTTATTATATTTGGGGAACTTTGTCGGTGGTGGTGGTAAGTTCTATTAGAAGCAGAAGCCGGCTGGGGAACAGAGTCACTTGTCACTATTGATTCGTATCCTTGATTACTTCTCCTAGCTTGATTGAAATTACCTCAACGTTTATTAAAGACTTTGCTGGTAGATCGAGGCATTTTAAATTAAAGAAATACTACTTAAAATCTAAATAATCGCGTTGTAAGAAGTTAGGCAGATCTAATTAGTATAAACACAGCCTGAGCAAAACAAACAGCGTTTGAAAGAACATTTTTCTTAAAATACAAATATAAACAACTTATAATTAGTTGTATCTCTGAAGCTGTTCTCAGGGTGAAAAATAGTTGAAATTTTGGCGGATAGCGTCAGGAAAGAAATTTTAAAAAATGACGTCAAACTTCAAGCTAGCCCAAGAGGAAGTGCAATGTTTACCTTTTTTCTGTCCATTTAAATCGGTGACTTGCGTTTAGATGATTCTTTAAAAACAAAATTGTAGCACTTCTAATTAAGCTAGAAATAAAAATGTATTTTTGGAAAGGTAATAACTAAAGAATGTAAAAAGACAATCTGAAATTCACTTTTTAAAAAAATTTTACCTTTCCAACTAACTTTCTTTAAGGGAGGACACATCACCACTATTATTCTTCTGCGGATTCTTTAACAACACTTTCTATTGGTCAACCCTAAGACGAAAGTCACAATTTTAAATAAATTTATAGGTCTAATGACCACGGAGACTGAGAAACGCACCCCAATTCGAAGAATTTTAACAACATCCTGTAAAAAAAAAAGGAGAAAATAGAAATTACGAAAATGACGAGGGTCATCCATCATGCCAGCCTCCTATCATACATTGGAAATGTGTCATTTTCCTCTAGAACAAAAAGTTATTGAGTACGTCAAAATGGCTGATTTTGAAAATTTATATCTTTCGTTTGGAAATATTTTAAGTTTGGGCGACATTTAAAACACAATGTACTGTTGATTTTGTGGCAATCGAATATAAAAAAAACATTTGCCATCATTGCATTTATTGCCAAGTACGGCTTTTTTAATTCTCATTTAAAGCGGTAAAGAAATATTTTTTAATTCACCTCTGATGCCTCGATATTGTCCGAGATGTAAATCTATTCGCGAATTGTTTTCCCAACCTGCTACCATTTCTGATAAAGTTACCAATCAAATGGCAAAAGTTGCTTTGATTATTGGGAAGATTTCTAATTATGTTGTAAAATTCGAAATGCGGTTCTTCATAAATAAAATGTGCATGTTATTTCTTCATTTTTTCATTTTGTTTAGAAAACTCGATGCTCCATCAAATAAGTCTTTGTAAAACAATATCAGTGTACACAATGTCATAAATTCTTTCGCAAACATCACGATAGAGGTAATAAGGATTTACATACACTGGTGTGCAAAAATTAAGGACGATACGGTTTTTTCAATATAACTTTGTACAAAAGCATTCCAAATCAACACATTTAATACCGTAAGATCCCCAATACGTAAGGACATGAGTAATGTAAGCAACACTTACTAAAAGAGATATCAGAGGGATAAAAAGAAGCTTTATTGAAAAAGAAGCATTGAGCGCAATGCGACTGAAGGCCGAAACATCCCTGTGATGGGTGTCCAGCAAGAAATATCCGGTCTTTAGTAGGGGATATGATCTCCCCTGACTGCTAGGCAGGTTTCACAGCGTCTGCCCATGCTGAGAATGAGGGTGTCAATGAGTTGTTGAGGCATTGCTGCCCATTCGTCTTGCAGCGCCAATCGAAGCTCTGGAATCGTTACTGGTGGTAAGGTACGAGCTGCCAAGCGTCTGCCTAGAAAATCCCATACGTGCTCGATAGGATTGAGATCCGGAGATCGTGCCGGCCAATCCATACGTTCAATATCCTCATTCTCTAAGAGCTGTTCGGCAGCTACTGTGCGATGACATGGTACATTGTCGTCCATGAAAAGGAACTTCGGACCCATGGCGCCTCTAAAAAACGCACATATGGAAGAAGAATCTCGTTACAATAACGGGTCCCGTTGACTGAACCTGCGTCGAAGATGTGAAGGTCTGTACGACTACCAAGCATGATGCCTCCCCAAACGAGAACACCGCACCTCCATCCTGTCCCTTTCAATGATGTTCGAGGGATGATTGCGGCTTCCCCGCTCTCTCCAGATGAGTATGCGATGAGAATCGCTACTCGGACTGAATCTGCTCTCATCTGTAAGAGTACTCCTCCCTATTCATGTCTCTCCAATTCCGGTATTCCCGCACCACAGAGAACGCCTTCTCCGATGAGAAGGCGTTAGAGTTACACACCGTACAGGCGTCGTGCAAACAGACCACCACCGTGCGTCTTCTGGCCACGGTAAAACGCGATATCGGTCTCAGTCACCTGTGTCGTGTGTCTAGCGATTTCTCCCGCTGTCTGCCGCCTGTTTCTTCTGGCCTGTAAGCAATATACCGGTCATCTGCGGTGTGTTCCTCGTGGACGACCACTACTGAACCCCCGGATAGCTGTTCCTGTAGTTTGAAATTGTCTCCAAGTCGTGAACGATGCTGTGAGCAATTCGACTCTGCAGTCACACTGCGACCTTCCTCCAACTTCCAATGATTCGACCTCTGGTAAAAGCATCCAATGTCGTCCACAGATTGATTATTCGCCATTTCTCGCTGAGGCAGCAATTCGGTGTGATTTTAACTGCTATACGGTGTGCAATCTCTTTGCAGAAATACTAATCTTACACCGACAACATGCTTACTACTCGACACTCCCCCATTACGTCTACCTGCATATCTGCGCATGTGCTACGTACATCACCTCACTTAATCTCTGATTGTCTTTCTATCCGCTCTGCCTCTTCGTTCAGCTGATATGCTAATTTTCGACTTCATCCTTAATTTTTGCACACCAGTGTAATTCACCGAATCGTAATTCTCAAAATGAAATATTGGACAAAAAAAAAAATGAAATGGTTTTGAATCAGTGACGTCCTACGTCAAATTGAGATAAAACTTCTGTGTTGTAGCAGCTTTTGTTTTATTGGACTTATTAAAAAATCATCATCATTTTCTTCAAAAGTAGGAAAAATAGAAGGGGCACTCTTTTTGACTAATAAAAAAAAAACATACGGAGGGAGGAAACATCAATAAATTTGTTGTCTAATGGTACAATCAGAAAAAATGTGTTTTTCTTTCCAAACTTTAGGAGGAACATAACACGAAATATAATTTTGAAAACAGCAATATAAATTAAGAGAACTGAATTAATCGCGATACAGAAACCTACTCTTGTAAAGTTTTGAGGAAAACAACGTATATTTTCAACTTTTAAATTGTGGGTACAAAAGAAATAATTCTAAAATACTCACCGTTTATGTCGCACGTTTACTGTCACACTGTAGGAAAAGGGAGATTTGGGAACGATAGAAATAGCCAAGCCGGACTAGGCTATGCGCAAGGACAGACTAACACTTAATCAAAACGGAATAATACTACAGAGAACCTGAAACTTTTTAACCCGGTGTAAAATAGACGAGTGAGAATGATTAACAATTGGTTTACTATTTGTATGCTTTTTTGACCGTTTCCCCCTTTTGATCAGCAGGTGTGCACAGGTGGCTGGCTCATTTTCCATAGTGTAATGAACTGCACATTTTTAGTCAATTCCTGAGGCATTTGTTGCAAGTGAAGCAGTTTGTTCTATCCTTAGATCCATATGAGGAATAATGACATGGGTTACATAAGTAGAATTTTGGTATATTGCCACTCCTCCAGTTTTTACATAAGGTTGAAATGAAATGCGAGTAAACAATCAAAATTTGGAATATCGAATGAGTCTTCATTTATTAGCCAAGTTTCTGAAAGACGTAGGATGATTGCTCGTTGTGTTACTGTGTCAGTAAAATCCGCAACATAGGCAGATAAACTATGACAGAAAGAGTGGTAAGCCTCTTCTACAACAAATGAAGTTCGTCATATCTTCCACAGTTACCAAACGATTGAGAGAAAGCCTGCCAAATTCTTCTAAGCCTAAAGTTGACATTTGCTCTTCTTTTTTCATAGTATAAAGTTAAATCGTTTTTTGATGTCACAATATACGGTCCCTCGATACTTGTCACTCCAAAAAGTGAAACATATACCAATAGCTGTAAGTGAATGGGTGTTATCATACCAGGCCTATCTAAAAAGTCCGACTTTTGGCCAGAAAAAATATTTTGAATACCTGATGGAGTTGGGACCTTAATCCCCATCAAAGTAGGCCCCTTGTGCTTGCACTCTCAACATAACAGTCAAAAGAAAGTAAAGAGATACATCGGTAAGAAACACTATTGAGTATTACAAGCCAACAAAATTTTGCGGCACAAAATTATTTTTGACCTAGGATGCCATAAAAGAGGTACCCGAGTATAACATTTAAATTTGGGAAGCTGTGACAACTACAACAAAACTTATGGGATTGAAGATATTGATTTGTCAGTGAATCTGACCAAAACATTTGAATCCAGAGAAAGACCTTTAACTTATGTTGACTACTATAAAAAGCAAAATGACATCACCATTCAGGACTTGACTCAACCCTTGTTTGCTATGCAGATCTAAAGAAAAAGAGATAAGAGGTGGTGGCAGTGTGTCAGAACAGTTTATCTAATCCCCGAACTCTGCTGCATGACACGGATAGCAGATTCTATGCGTTCTGATTTCACGACGAGTATAACATTTAAATTTGGGAAGGTGTGACAACTGCAACAAGACTTATCGGATTGAAGATATTGATTTGTCAGTGAATCTGACCAAAACATTTGAATCCAGAGAAAGACCTTTAACTTATGTTGACTACTATAAAAAGCAATATGACATCACCATTTAATACTTGATTCAACCCTTGTTGCTATGCAGATCTAAAGTAAAAGAGATGAGAGGTGGTGGCAGTGTGTCAGAACAGTTTATCTAATCCCCGAACTCTGCTGCATGACACGGATAACAGATTCTATGCGTTCTGATTTCATGACAAGTATAACATTTAAATTTGGGAGGATGCGACACTCAACAACAATAACATACCACTTAAAAAAAATAAAAAAAAATTTTTTTTGCTTAAAAATATCCATTGAAAACGTAAATTTAGACCGTAAAACAGAATTGGGGAACAGAGATAATAACGAAAACCTGAGCAACAACCGAAACAAATTGTATGTTGAAAACCTAATGTCGACCGAAAATAAAAAGAAATTTGACATCACAGCTATTAACGAAAATCTGAGCAACAATCGTAACAAACTGTATGTTGAAAACCTAATGTCGAAAGAAAGAAAAAATTTGACTTCACAGCTATTAAAGAACAACAACTGTAACAAAATGTATGTTAAAAACCTAAAGAAAAACGTAAAAAAAAATTTCTCCAAGTCAACATAGTCCGCAAGTCTGGAATAACAATTTTTACACGTAATTAATCCCGGGGGAAATGAATCTTAACTGGTTTTTTATTTTTTCCCATTTGTACAGGCATTGTACCATCCAAATGAAAATGCATATTGTCTACATTTGAGAAGCCATTTCCATCTGGCATTTGTTTTTGGGAACTTTCATGTCGTCCATGAATAATGTATCTTTTTGAAATAATACCCCCACTCCCCTGCCGAAAAAAAATTAAACATGACTTTTCAACATTTAGGTCAATAACAGAACCTTTTAATATGCCACGAATTCCATTAGCAAAAGTACTTTTTCCTGAGCAATGAGGGCCTTTTCTCTACGACCTTACCTCTTATGACTCTTACCTCTACGACCACGTTTGAAGTCAGCAAACCAACGTTTTATTGTTGTTTCTGATGGAGCAGAGTCCCCATAACACTTTTAAATCCATTGCTTCGCTTGAACGGTATATTTTCCCATCAAGAAGCAGTGTAAAATTAAAACAACAAATTGTTTTTGATCCATTGTTCTGAAAATAACAAAAGTAGCGTCACTCTTAGCACAATAACTCATAAACTAATGAATAGAATATCATGAAATTTTATATATATATATATAACAGCTGTCTTTTGAAGGTTAGTATTAACTGAAAAAAAGGTGACTGCAATAAAACTAGCGTCATCTATGTGTTAGGCCCGGGACTTTTCAGCCCATGTGTTATATTCAAAAACGGTTTTCAACCATAGTTTAGGAATAATATGGGAACAATAAAATTTTCCTTCACGAAGTATATCTATATTGCTTTGATATGAAAGTTTTAGACGGAGATCACAAGAAATATTTCTAAAATTTTTATATTTATTACGTTTTTTAAATTTGAGACATCTTTTGCGTTTATCCAATTAAATGTATTATTTGCAGGGTTTTTTTTGGCATCCCGCATATGTATAAAATAATAAGCATTTTCCTTATGTGCATTATATTCATCATGTCCTTTTGCATAATTTAAGTACGTGCAAGTGTTGAGATAATTGTGGTATCTCTATTGTATGATACCCCCGATCGGTCATTAGTCGTTATCTCGTTCAGTTTCTGGTGATGCACCTCGAGCAGGGCTGCTGAAATCGATTCATCAAATGTGTTGGGGTCCCTTGCAAACACGAATCTGCGAATATCTTTTTTTATCCACTAACAAAATGAGATTGCAAATTATGGTAAAGAGATCGCCATTAGCTCAGCAGGAAACATCGACTTAAACTTGACAAAGTCTGCAAACATTTTATACTCTAACCTGTTTTGCATAAATCTTCTTTTCAAGTATGCAAACTTGACATTTTTCTTATACAACTCACAGCTTTTCTATGTTTTGCATTTTATTACACTTAATTCCTGTTCTGGATTGTTAATATTGCTTCTCTATTACTTTTTGGTCGTTTTATTTAAATTTGATATTTTTCCTGAAAAAGGGATTTTTTAAAAAAGTTCCCTACATTTTGTTTTTCTTGAAATTCCGTGAGCGCGTCCTGTGTATTGCCCATTAACAAAATTGCGTTGCATTCCGTTCTCCCGTTTGCCCTGTAGGAGGCCGTTTAAAGGGGAGGTTTAATTTTAACCATCCGATATATTATATCAGCAAAATGTACCATATAGGTATTTTTAAATCTTCATCTTAACACAAAAATTAATGCATTACTATTTTCGTGTGACATTTTGACAACCTTGGGATATCCAAAGAAGTTGACAAACTGTTAAAAGAACCTTTTAAAGGATCCATGTCTTCCTCTAAAAGAATTAAATTCCTGGGGGCCAAACTTTTCCATCAACATTTTCTGTAACTCTTTGACGTGGAGTTGTTGATTGTCCAAGTAGGTGTATAATTTTTTGGAGTTTCTGTTGGTTTAAAGAATTGGACTTTTGTGTTGTGCAAGACTATATCTGGACGATAATTATATAGTTCAAGCATGAGGAGACCTAAAAAAAACCAAATAACTTAGTTTTAAGAAATTTCTTGATTCAAACTATTAACCATTCCTTTTTGATTTAAGTCCGACAAATTCAATTACTAAACTGGATGATAGCTCATCTTGCCATTTCGTTGTAGAGGGTGAGTTTTGGGATCATCGGAAGTATCTAAGAAATTTATATCTTTTACAATATCTTCATACTTTTTAAGCCAAGGTTTTAGGGGAAAATTAAGTACCTTGTGAATTTTGGTTACTTTCAAAAACTAGAGAAACGTATTATTTTAAATTTCAATAATGAACGATATTTTATTTTACATTAAATTAGGAACTAGTTTTGTTGAGTTACTGGCATTTAAGTTCTTGTGCAATTCCTTTGCAATAGGGAGACAGCATATAATTTGTCCTATTTAATGTTTCTGCGGGAAGTGGATAGCTGTTATGAAAACCATTTTAGTTTTGTGGATAATCTGTCTACTTCTAAAGCATAACCTATGTTAGGCTCATCTAAAATTTCCATAAAATCAACCGGCTCTGTAATCCAATCAAAACCGTATGTAGGTAAGTGTTGGGACATTGCCCATTCACATAGATTATTTGCTTTGAAATAAAGGATGTATTTAGATTGTTTGGTTTCATCGTATGAGTCTAAATATTTGTTGTTAGCTGAACAAAATCTATGAAATATCGAAATGTCACCTCTTAGGCCTCTCTTGATCAATAAATGCTTGACTAAATCAGTAAATGTTCCAGCTTGACTCGTGCCATTTAAAGACATGCTTGCCAAGCCAAATCAAGAGCTGTGTAACAATGACACTGATCTATGTATAATAGTTCCAATCGTAATTTTGTCGTCTAAAGACATGCTTGCTATGTCAAACCAGGAGCCATATATGTATGGCAGTGAACAATTCTGGCATGCAGTTCTTAAGTTTTCATATATGTCTGCAAGTAATAACACAGCTTCTGTTACTACATTAGAATATCTACTAGCTTTGATACAAGCTGCTTGATGTAAAATGCAAATCATACAAAATCATTTTACATAAATAATTATAAAAAGCAGAAGATTGAGTTGAATCTTTAATAGCACAAAAATATATAAAATTTGTAATTAAAATAAGTGTAATAGAATCCAAAGGAAATTTTTTCCTTCCTTATATTTTAAAGAACAGTTAAACATTTAAATTTGAGGATAATGCCTCTGTCACTGAGCTTAAAATCGTCGAGGTATGTCAGAGGACAGATTTAGGATCATCACACATAAATTTAAAACTTTCATGACTACTAGAGTTACGGTCACCCTGCAAAACACACACACTATATGTGGTTCTCTTTGAACTCTCCTATTTTTGGGTAGGGTAGTTTGGGGACATACTGTTAATAGATATAATAATCAAGTTTATTATTATTTTTAAATTTTGATCTACCCCGTTTTAAAACAACTGAACATACTGCTAACTTTTATGTTTTTTTGTGAGGTGTTTTTTTTGTTTAAATCACGTTTTGAATCTCTGTCGATTTTCTAGGTCTTGCTAGGGATTGTAGTAACTTCTACTACGGCCTGGCCTTCTTTTACCGAGGCCTTCCTTAAAGGAGATATCTGGACTCATTTCGTAAATGAGTCGGTAATTACCAAAATTAACGTATATCTTTTGGATTTAGAAGCTGTGGTCCGCCAAATTTTCAAAAATCGCCAATTTGGCGTGTTTTTGCGTGTTGTGTTTTGGAGTAGCAACCCTACCACAACACACGCCGGAGCGCGAAATTCAATATGGCGGAAGAGAAATCATTAAAAAATAGCATTTTAAAGTTTTGAAACTGAAAATTATTGCAAAAATTATGTGATTTAAAAATGGAAATAATTTAACTTACCTTAAAAAAAAGGTGTTTTTTGCCGACATTTACGATGATGATGTGCCCGGCTGAACATCGTCATAGTCCGGAATAATTTGCTGCTCCTGCTCCGGCGTTCTGTCCTGTAGCAAGGGGGGGGGGACACTAGCGACGTCCCCGTCCTTTCTCTCAATTCCATACGCTCTCCACATTTCGGAAATACATACGATGATCCAATCAAACCTTCTTTCATGCACCATTCTAAAACTACTTTCTTACCAAAAACAGGTAAGAGAGCAAAAAACCTTTCCGAATACTCATCATACTTTGCTATACATTCATTCACATTCACTCTAATAGCATCGCTGGACATCGTGATAATCTGTAAAAATTAATGCGGAGAAAAATAATTAAAATTACCTGAATAAACGATTCCACACCGAAGGAACGAAGGCCAAAAATCAGCGGTAGCAACGAAACGTCCGGAGCAAGTGAGAAAGCGCCGGTTGGAAAAACAAAAAGGCCGCTAAAAAAAAAATGTACTGCGCATGGTCAATAATTAAAAGCGGTAATTTTAAAACTAATAAGAATTTACTGCCCATGCGCGAAATGATCCGTTTAAAGTTAGTTACTTTTCCGAGAAAAATGTTCAAAAACAGAAATTTGCTACGCATGCGCGAAATTGCGGCGAAAACTGTTAAAATTAAAGAAGTGTACTGCACATGTGCGAAATTCTGTTGATCCGATTCTCCTTCAAAAGATTCCAAATTAGGAGGGTTATCACATTTGGCGCAGTTATCGATTTGGCGAGAAAACCCTTGGCGGGATAAGTGGCCGATTCGACAATCCAACCATAATTTACGAATTCACTGAATGAAAAAATGAAATTTCGCTTATTTAGCTTAAAACATTTATATTTATTTAAACAATTAAAGTTAGCACTATTAAAATACAAAAAAGAAAAACCTACCAATTATCTGAAAGATAGGAGGGAGAGTGAGCTGGCTCTATAGTGGCAAACGAGTCCATACAATTACAGCATCTTTTGGGTGAGAAATCACTTCCTGGTTTTTTCATTTACGTTTTCATTTACGTCACAGGGATATGGATCTGAAGAGATCCTCCATCCCCTATCTGAGGTATTCGTTACCTGAAATGTAGGGTGACCTGCATGGATGGTTGAGATTCTTTGTCATATTGGATGGTTCCTGATTGGTCGGCGGGAATAGGCAGGTGGGTGATGACATCAGTCGCACTCCTGTGGTTTCGGCGGGAAAAGAAGTAACTTTCGTTCGATGTAGATCATGTGAGTCGAACGTGACACTGGGTGAGATGCCTCTCTATTTGGCTGCCCTGAGAAATAATTTAAGCAAATTACGTAGAAAAAGGGGGAGGTAGCCTGGTGGGTGCAGCAAAATGTATTAAGATTAAGAGAAAAAATTAAGCAGTTACAAATTAAAGATAAAACGAGAAAGGAGATAAAAATTTTTGAAATAACATTCACCACCGGTGAATGTTAGAGAATTGATGTTATGGAGGGTTATATGAATCCAGAAGTATTCTCCTGGGTCTTTTAATATTGTCAGTTGGCTGGTAATTTTGAATATTTGTTAAGTTGAGATTGTTAATGGAAGGGAGTTCATTAAAAAATTTTTTGGCTAGATTTTGTATAAATTTTTTAAATGGCGGGAGATCTAAGCAATCATAAATATGGGAATTTCTAGTGTATCTGCCAGCTTTACAGATATTTCTAATAATGGAGTTTTGTGCTATTTCAAGAATTTTTAAATTAGTATTTGCTGCATAACCCCACACAGGGCAGGCGTAACTTAGGATGGGACGCAATACGGCAGTGTAGAGAAGTACCTTATTATCTCTAAACATTTCAGAATTCCGCAATATTAAGGGGTAAATTAGTCTGCGCGCGATCCGGAATTTGTTTCTAGCGTGTAAGATGTGTTGTTTCCAAGTGAGTTTTTTATCCAGAATAACGCCTAGGTATTTGGTGGACTGAGACCATTGTAGTGGTGTGGAGTACAGTGTTGGGGGTGTACATGGTTTAATTCTCCTGGTGAAGAGGACAGACATGGTTTTTTCGACATTGATTTTTATTTTCCAGGTATTAAAATATTTTTCCAGGAGAGCTAAGTGGTTATTGAGTGCGCGTGTGATTGTATCATGATTTTTGTATGTGGCCATTATAACTGTGTCGTCCGCGTATAAATTAATCATTGTTTGTGGGTGTGATGGTATGTCATTAATGTATAAGTTAAAAAGGATTGGCCCCAACAGTGAACCTTATGGGCAGCCAATGTTGATATAATGTTTATCTGAAAGTTATCGTTGACTCTGACATGATAGTATCTATTGACAAGATAAGAATTAATTACGTGAATAAGGCAGGGGGGGGGGGAAATTAAATTTAATAAGTTTATAAATGAGACCACTAATCCATACACGATCAAAAGCCTTCTGAATATCCAGAAAGACAGCTCCAGAGGATCTGCCTCTCTGGAACCCAGAGGAGACCTTTTCGGTGAGCCGGAGAAGTGGGTGGTTAGTAGAGAGTTGTCGAGTAAAGCCATATTGGTTAGGGTTAGCAAGTTGGAAATCAGAGACGTGTGTTTGTATTCTATTTAAAATTACATACTCTGTCACCTTACTGATAGTGGGGAGCAGAGAGATTGGTCTATAACTATTAGCATCGTGGACATTTTTGCCTTGTTTTCTGATGGGGAGAATGATGGCCGTTTTCCAGTTTTTTGGAAAATGCCTGAGAAAAAGAATTTTGTTTATAAGATAAGTTAGGATAATTAATGTTTTGAGGGAGAAGTGCTTAATCATTTTATTGGTGATGTTATCAATACCTGGGGTTTTTTTTATTTGGGTTTTCTTCATGTAGTCAATAATTTCGTCCGGAGTAGTAGGTTGAATAGGAGAGGCGGGGGGGGGGGAGGGAGAAAAAGTTTTCGAGTGTAGAAGTGACGTCAGAGTCAATCGTGTTAGTGTAACCGGTTGGCCTTGGATTTTCAGTGAAATTATTCATGAGTGTTTTGGCTATTGCGTTAGATTTTTGTTCATCCGTGATGGCGGGTCCAGAACTGGTATTTAGAATAGGGATATCGGTTCGCTTGTTTTTGAAAGAGTGTTGCATTTTCCAGAGGCTGTTGTCTTGAGTGTTAAGTGTTTGTAGCGTGTCGTTCCAAGTTTGCTGGGAGTGTTTTTTGAATTCTCTTTTAATAAGAGCTTGTAATTTATTTGTTTCTGATTTATATATTGGGTTGAGTGTGGATTGATACAATTTTCTGTTACGGTTTTTAAGTTTTATGAGATTCTTGATTGGGTTCGGAGTGTAGGAGTGTCTCATGTTTGTGATTGGCTTGGAGGAATCCGAGTGGGCGGAGCTTATAGCTTCGGTGAAAATGGAGATTTTTTGCTCTAGAATGGTGGGGTTTACGATATTCGAAAAGTCTTCGATATGGATGTTGCTATTAAGGCGATTAGTAAAATTAGTCCAACAGGTGGTAATTGCTCTAGGGTTATCATGATGGATTGGAGTGGTAAAGGAGAAGTTAAGGAAAACAGGGTTGTGGTCCGATGAGAGCTCAGCGATAGAGTTAATAGAATGGGGAAAGTTGAAGTTGCCGATGAGAGCAAAATCAAGGGTATTCTGGGATCTGTAACCGAATCTGGTGGGGGTATCAGGATAAATAATTTCGAGATCAGTGAGATCAGTAAAGGTTTTAAGCTGAGTACCTCTCATGGAGTTATGGGAGCAATTCCACGAATTGTGTGTGGCGTTGAAGTCGCCAAAAATCACACAATGGCTGTTGACTTGAATAATGGATTCTAAATCTAGGGTAAAAAGGTGATTATCAGAGTTAGGGGGAATATAGATGGAAGTTATAGTGACTGGATGTAGATTCGGAGTGTTGATAGTGACTAAGGTGGCTTCAATATGGTAAAGATGGGGGGAGGGGGTAAGAAAATGGGGTATGGATTTTTTAATAAGAATAAGGGTACCACCGTAAGCTTGCCCGTCAGTGACTCGGTCGCTCCTGTGGCATTTGTAGTTATTGATGTTGATGGTGTGTTTTGGTCTCAAATGTGTTTCCTGAACGAGAATAAGATCGGGACTGTACTTCTCTACAAAGACTTTGAACTCATGAATTTTGTTTAGAAGACCGTTTGCGTTCCAAGAGCACAGACTCAGGCCAATCATAGAGCGTCTAGTCATCATCACTATTGAGGATAGCCTCTACTAGGGCGTACAACTTCTGTTTTTTATTTTTGTTATTAGCATTACTGGTTTGTGGGGGGAGGGAGCGTTAAAGTTCAGATTGTTAATTTGAGTAGCTAGGGAAGTGAGGGCTTGAATAATGCCCTGAAAAGATTGATTTATTAAGTTAAGGCTTTCATTAGCGTTAGGGTTTACTTTGATTTGGGGGGGAATACGATTAAGTTGATTGGCCTGGGTTTGCAGTGAAACAGCGGGAACTCCACCACTTCGTGTCGCCATCTGTTGGGTTTTATTAGCATTAGAGGTATTGGGTAAGTGGGTGACTGAGGCATAGGAAACATTAGGGCGGACCAGGCTATTGACAATGTCGGTGTACGTGTTTTTAGAGATGATACCTTTTTTTGGTTTGGGATAAAGTGGGCATTTGGGGTAGTTGGCCATGTGGCCAACAGTATTGCAGTTAATGCAGAACATCTGCTCGACTCTTTTTATTTCGCATTCTCGGGTTTGATGGTCCTTTCCGCATTTGAGACATCTTGGGGTCATGTGGCATTGGTTTGAGGTATGGTTAAACTTGTTACAGGTGTAGCATTGGGTTACCCCTTTGCTGTTAAATCCTTCTACGGTTACTGTTAGATAGCAGATTTTATTTATTTCAAAAATTTTGGAGTTTTGCATATTGCGTGGAAGATTAACCAGGAATACGGGGAGCCGTTCCTTGGTTATTCTTCCGATAAGTTGCGTAATCTTAGTTATCGTGAATCCTGAATTTAATAGTTCCTCCTCTATATCATTAATTTTTGTGTCTCTAGGCAGACCTTTGATTACTATTTTGATGGGGCGTTTTTCCTTGGGGTCTATGGCGTAGTATTTATAGTCTAGGTTATCTAGAATTTGGAGGAGTTTGTGCCTTTGTTCTTCAGTATCAGTGTATAATTTGAGGTATTCCCCAGTGAGTTTACCTCTAAGAGTGGGCAGGCGGTCAGTTAGTTCTTTCATTTGGTCTTTGTAGGTGGTGATAACTTTCATCATTACGGGGGGGGGGGTAAGTACTTAGGCATAGGTGTGGTTTTGTCATTACTGGGGGTGTCATCAGTGGTTAGAGTTCCGGCCGTTTCTTTTTCGAGTTTATCAAATTTGTTTGAGAGTTGGATTTCAAAGTTGAGTTTATTAGGGGGTGAATTAAGTTTAGTTTGTTTTCTAGTGGGGGGTGATATAAACCCGTCGTCATTATCTTTTCTCTTATTTAAGTTTAATCGATTGGGTTCCAATTCCATTTCAGTGGTTAAAGAGTATTTACTGGGGCTATTAATGGGCGTTACATGATATGGGCAGCCAATGGTGTCACAAGGAGGAAGAGAGGCAAACTCACCTTCAGCCTGAGCTTGCAGTGACGTATATTCTTGAAGAGAGTCCAGGGTCTGTCTGACTAGTTGATCGTTTTCGTTAAAGTTTCCAAATCTTTGTAGTGAGGAGAGCGTGAATTCTGCGCCTTGCACAAAATTCGACAGTTTCTGCAGGGTGTTGCTTAAGTCCTGGAATCTCATGCATCGTGCAGATGCTTGAGGAGTAGTAGGCCTTGATAATGTTTCCGAGTCCATGTCCTTGTCGATTTCCAGATTCAGTTCCATGTCGTTAGGGGTAAAAAACAGTAAATAAGAAGAGCGCTGAGGTGAAGTCGCCCTATCCTTTTAGCCCTGAAAAGAGCTATAGGAACGACCTTAAAAATTAGCAATAGAAAGCGAATTGCAGCAGAGCATACAAAAAAGCAACCTTCTTCTATCAGTCTCTCTCTCCGATTCTCTGATCTCGTATCGTATGTGTCTGTACACTTCCTGGTTTTCGAGTGCAGCTCCTTATAAACTCCGCCGCATCGCACCCATATCAATGCGCGGAAACTTTATTTCTGAATTTTTTAACTTTCTTATTGGAAGAGACACAACGCGTAGTGATACCCTTAACGTACTTTATGGGTGCAATAACCCCGAGGGTGCTTGACGCCCCCAGCTCAAAGGAATTTGTTGACATCCGGTAAACAGGGAAAGGTGTAAAAATCACGAAATAAAACAGGGGTCGTATATTGTGGTGCTGGAGCCTCCGTACTCCCTCCCCTCTTTCAGACTCACAAAAACCGAAAAAGAAGAGTGAAAAAAAAATTGATTAAAATAGTAACGTGAAATGCGAGAAGAAAAACGTTAACACTGCAGGAACTGGAAACAAGCGGATTAGCACAAAGAGTTTCTTTAACAAACGCGATTGTTCTCTGTGGGTGTCCAGTAGGGGAGTGTAGGATCCTCGAGACGAAGGAGACCGTGAGAGAACATCCGTTCGGGTGAAGGCGCGGCGGGTGTGTCATTAATTCATTGTTGAAGTGGAGACATGTGGATGATGTCATCCTGAAGTAGATAGCACAACCCGGAATATAGAGGTGAAAACAGGATTCCCCCAGTAAGGCGAGAAGGTGATGATGAAGAGTCCGACGATACAAGCCATAGAGGATTCCTTACGTTGTAGACAAAACGATTGAGAAAAATTCCCTTCCGATGAAGACGATAAAAACACTGAAGAATCATTTCTATTGAAGACAAAACGATGGTGAGAAATCCATAATGATGAGGACCAAACACTGTTGAAGAAAAGACCTATTTGCAAGCTTGCCTCCGGCAGTATTTCAAAAAAAAAAAAAAAAAAAATCTCCGAGGAGAGATAAGATAAATACAAATTATTCAACACATAAAGAAAAAAAAAATTAACTGCAGAACGATGAAACCTAAGGAGACTCCGAATCCTCACTTTGCCCTTCATCTATCAAATAAGTAAGGTGAAAATTTATATATGCAAAGTAAAACAAGGGAAAAAAAAATAAATTTAATACGTGCCAAGATGTAAAGGGAAAATTTAACGATTACTCGAGGCTGAAGAAATTACAACTGAACAAACGCATGTGAATAATTAATTTTCCAATAAAACAATTGCTCACTGACCGTAAACATAAATTTGTATAAAATAATTATTGATGTTTAGCTGGGCGGCAGGTCGATAGAGAATTTTACAAAGTCTGAAGTAACACCAAAAATTCGTTTAAGTGTAAAAAAAAAAAAATCAATTTTAATTTTAAACCAAATATTAAAAAAAAATGTAAGGCAACAAGATATAAGTATAAAAACAAATATAAATGTGATAAAAAAATTATTCCTAAAATTTTGGTTGACAAAACATTAAGAAAAAAAATTATTATTTATGAATGAAATGAATAAAACCAGAAACCAACACAACATTGCACCAACTAACATAGAATTTCGACATAATAACAATATGGCATGATTAAATCAAGAAATTGCAACGTACATCAAAGTCATTAAGCATAAAGGAATTACAAATTCACCCTGAGCATTGAGTACGAATGGTATAAAATTAAGCATGTATTTGAATTGCTACGTACAACAAAGTCAACAGCATAAAGGAATTACAAATTCACCATGAGCATTGAGTACGAATGGTAAAAAATTAAGCATGTATTTTCTGTATTACAGAACGATGGACATGCATGTGATCAGGATGCACACCCAAAGTTAACAAACAAACAAAAAATTATTATCAAAACTAGACGAGATTATTAAAAATTTTGGGCTAATAATTTAATTTCTTAGGCCCATTTCTCCAGAAAACTCTTTGTGGAAGTAACAGTGGTAACAGGACAAGAGAACAGAATATTTCTTGGAATAAAAAGATCTTCAAATTAAACGGTATATTTCATGATGGTGTAAAATATTACCAAAAAAACACACTAAAGACTATTTTTGCCACATAAAATATTTTTAACCCTTTAAGTTAAAGGTGTGTATAGTAGTGTCACTAAACATGAGTGCATAGAGACACAACCTAATGAAAATTAAAAATATTAAAGTTTTTTTAGAAAACTTAAAAAAAAAAAAAAAGGATGCCAGCTGCATTGGAAACCTTATTAAAACTTTTAACATTTTAGAAGGAAAAAAATTTTGCAATCCTACAAATCAGATTTATTCTTTCTTTCTTTTTTTTAAATCAGGGGAGTTCGCAAGCCACGACATGCTCTGGATGCTTTCCGTTTCAAGGAAGTCATCAATCAGCACCGCTCGATGACATGGCGCATTATTATCCATGAATATAAAGTCAGGACCGACAGCACCTCGAAACAAGCGAACATAAGGCTCAAGAGCTTCGTCTCTGTATCTTTGAGCAGTCAAAGAAATGGAGGTCTGTGTGGCCATCTATCATGATTCCTTCCCATGCCATTACTCCCCTTTATGGAAAATAACGTCTTTCCGTTATGTTTCTTGGTTCAAAACGTGTTCCACGTTTTCTCCATATCGTTACCCGCCGAAAATAACTACTCAGGCTAACCAGGGACTCGTCACTGAACATCACATTGGCCTACTCTCCCACACTCCAATGTTGATGTTTCAAACTCCAGTTCAAACGAGCGCGTTTATGTGCAGACGTGAGGGGAATGCAAACTGCTGGTTTTCTGCAATACAGGCCAGCATGATTGAGTCTCCTGTAAACAGTTTGTTTCGAAATTCGTATTCTGTGGCGACTGTGAGCGCTGAACCCAGTGCTCTGGCAGTACTGCCCCTCTGACGTCGCGCACTTATTACCAAATATCGGTCTTGGCGAGGGGTTGTGACTCTTGATCGAAGTTATACTGGTTGTCGGGTAACATCTCCCGTTCTTTGAAACCCCTGCCACAGTCTTGAGATCACAGACTGGTCCACATTCAGAATTCGAGACACTTCGGTTTGTGATAGGATTCCAGCATTCCCCAACGATTCTTCCTTTCTTAAACATGTCCAATTGGTGTCTTAGTGCCATCATTCACCTTGTTTGATGGTTAACAACGTTCTTTCGGTGCAGTTGCACAAAACTTGTCTGCACTGCCTATGCTGCGTGAATCGGTTTCTCTGCATTCCGACATGCGCCGGAAAGTTTTGCATAAACCCAATGTTTCTTCTTCACTCAATTAATATTCGCAAGAAATTCGGAATAATTTTGCGAATATTTACTCCATGTTTATCGCATTTCATGATTTATGCTTAACTTTTGGTGTCAAAAAACACCAGTGTATAATCTATAAATGGTCGCAAAACTACCGTTGTTTTAGCATACTTATATATAAAAATATATCACACCTTTACACAAATGCAAAAAAAAAAAAAATAGATGCATGCTAATTACATTAGATGTACTCCAATGTGTCGAGGACAAGGACTATTCATATATTGTAGTATATTACTCATGATAATTCTGCATCATAAATGTTGACGATTTAGAAACTTATTTGGATGGAGTTGAAAGCAAATAACATTATTCAACATAACGCGTTATTTGTGAAAATGTATGCTAATTTTTACCACGATCCTCATTACTTTAGACAACAAGTACATCTATCCATCATATTATTAGTGGCACATAAACTCTTGTAACGATTCCCAAGCTGTGAGTTCAAAATCATTATCAATCGGCTATAACGTTTACTGAGTAGGATATGGAAATGCCTAATTTATTCAAATATAAGCAACATTTTTTCCTAATGTTAATGCTTCTGAAAGTAGAGTGTTACTTGTAAAAGCATTCGTGAAATTCGGCAGGGTACTAATATTTGGAGCAATTACTGTTTAATGATTTAGGAGTTTTTAAATTTCGTAAATATCGGTTCAGGATAAATGACACTATTTTTTATTTTGTCATAAAAAAACTTGCTAAGAATATCGGAAGTGGCTTAGAATTAATGGCAGCAAACTTTAGAGCAAATACAGTTCATTTAAAAGGAAATAATGTCATTTTTACCAGATGTTTTGATCATATGAATATAATTTTCCTCAATCGTCGGAGTATAGGAGTATTCGAACGCTGCATGCAGATATTGATTCACTATATATAGCAAAGTTTTACCAACCTCAGCGGGTCAAATAACTACCAGTTGCTTACCCAGAAGCCCGAAAACTAATAGTTCCACAAACATCGCAAGCATTCGCCCAGGTTGCAAAATCCTCAACTCTAAGCAATTATACACAAACGGATGAAAATATAACAAAAATAGTATGTCCACCTTTAAAATTAATTCAACCACTTTCATCTCTCCCGAAACCAAATGTATCTCTATCTATTGCTGTTGTTTCCACATCATCTTCAACCCAACCACAACTCTTGCCATCCACATCTTTAATAGCCACTACTGTGTCAGAGCCTCAGCCACCTATCCTATGTTTAATGCCGTTCTTTCCACCACCAATATATTCACCCCCATTAAATCATCCTCAATCACATCCATCTCCTGTACTCACAACTACACAACACAGGATTCAAACCAAACTTCAGAATTCTGGGCAAGAAAAAAAAATTATTAAAAAGAAAATAAGCGATGCAAAAATAGAAATAAAAATGGCACAGCACAAACCGCGGAAAAGTACACAAAGGATACCTCAGAAGAAATGATCGAATATAATGAGGATGAATTATTTGCTAATAACTGGATACCTCGTGGCGTCAAAACGTTTCAAGTTTTCAAACTGTCAAAATTTTCAAAGCTGTGAAAAACGATGCATGTTTTCAAATTTGTCAAGTTTTCAAAACCTCGAAATTTTCAAAGTTGTAAAGAAAACAAGTTTCAAACTTCGAAGTTTTTCAAATCTGCGAAAAAAAAGGAAATGTTCAAAAGTTGGTGTTTACCAGCTCGTCTCGTTCTTTTTTCTGGTATTCGGTTTACTCGAACTTTTTTCAGAATTCCCCTTTCTTCGCGTTCTGCTCTCGTTAGCCTGAAAGGTACCCAATCAGTAAATAGGGAATTTTGAAATGCACACTTATTTTATTGCGTGTAATTTGTGATCTTGAGGTTTCAGCGTTTGCGTCACGTGGATGCTATACGTATACCATTTTAAAATGTATCACAATTTTCGTACTGTCGACCACGGACTTTCCTACTCAAATGGCATGGATTGTTCAGTTGCTGAAGAATAGATGTATTTGGAGGCTCTTTCAACCACAGCTGTAGCGACGTCTTCCACACATTCAATCTCAACTGATTTCCGTCTTGTTCCGGGCAGCACACCCAAATATCCAGTCTCTTCAAATTTTATGATCATCTTTTCAAACCAATCCTTGTTATGGGGCCTTTCCTCAGATCCTTTAAACGACGATATTCTCGCAGAGTAGCTTTTTTTTTGTAAGAACATGATTAACGTTGGCAAAGCACACTGAAGGATTATCTGGCTATGGCTGCAAGTTATTATAGAGGTTTTACGGATTTGTGTAAAAAATAATCAATAAAAGCTGCCTGGTGGTCAAAATTTGTACTAATTTTTTCATTGCAGAAGTTTTTACCCCATTGTCCATAAAGTATATATTCCAGGTTTCATCAAAATCCAATAAACAGGACAGGTTCTACAGGCCTCTGAATAGTGAAAGTTTAATTATAACCACCCGGTACCTTGCTTGGCTGATTTGACAGCCCGTAAAACGATATGTATGACTGTGGAATCACAACAGCCAAACACATCGCTCTTCATGCCTCCTCGAGGAGGACCCTATGTTTATTTGTTTCTGCAAAATTACAAAATGTGCACACAAAAATACAAAATTGTATACATATACGTAGATTTCATACAAAGACTTCATACAATTTTTTGAAAAACATGATACAAATTAGAATAACGAAAATTGTTACGAATAATGAATATTAGGAGAAACATTTTTCGACCTCGCTATGTATCGTTGTCTTCAATGTGTTCCTATTATATTATGTCCAAATGATAAAAAATAAATTCTTCCTTCGGCGAGGTATTTTTTAAAATAAAAAGCTGAGATTCCAATTTTGTTTTGAGTCACGGTATTCAAAATGTGTTTTTTGGAAATGGATTGAACATTGCGGTTGTCTAACGCATGATTCGTTGAGTAAGACGTTTTTATACGATTCAAATGTGAATTTTTTTAACGTTAATTTTTTTTGCACCTTTTGCAGTTGTGTTACATTTATCTTCATATAAAAACGCGTACCTTTTTGCTTTTAAGCCTACACACTCGAATGGGCTGAATAGCTTCGCTTTTTAAAAATCCCAAACGACCCCTATTGGGATCGTTGAATAAAAAATTATCTCGAGGATAGTTGCTTAGATCTAAAATGTTATTTGAAGTATTTTTCATGTCGCTGAAATGTCATCAGTTTTAACAGAGTCCGTGTCCATATAGAGAAGGCTACATTTTGGTTCGTATAATTTTTTAAAGTTTGAATAATACAATTACGTGTGTAATTTAGATAGTTCGAGTATGCAAAATTCTCTGTAAATTGTTTTGTGTCTAAAATCAAATTGGTTTTGTTTCATTTTAAATATAGAACTAAATTTTCGTTAATTGGCTCAAAGTAATCCAACAAAGGATTAGAAAGATTCTTTTTGCAATCCTGTTTAATAACCCATCCTAGGACAGTCTGTTTTAGCATCAGACGATCGAAAAATAATTAAATTTTTTGGAAAAAGATCGAGTGAATTCACCTGTTCCAGCTTTCCTTTTTTCGTTGTTAAAATTAACATACTTTTTTTAAGCCAAGGACGTTGTGTAAATGCGAGTTTTTTTTTGTATCCTGTCTACAATCATTCCTTGTTCGATATAAAATTTTAAGTTCAAATAATGTGTTATATAACTTTTTTTTGGATAGAAATTGTGATTTAAATTTTTGCAAGGAACTGTATGTTTAAAGTAAAATTTATCACTTAATTTTTTTGCGTACAGGTGGTAGTATTTCGTATGTAATTTTTCTAGTGTTCGACTGCGAAAGGTAGTTTCTGTGTTTTTTGATGTAGACTTTCCTGACAGTACATATCCACTTTTAGTATAAATCCCAAGCTCGAGTTTTCGTAATCAAAAATGTTAATGTTTAAAATTTCTTCTTGCGCCAGCCACGAAAAATTTTCACGGGTAAAGATTGACTCATCACATACCCGTAACAAATTGTTCGCATCTAAGGCTAAAATGTATTTGTGGTTTTGTGTTTTCGTAAGTTTCGTGTATGTAAGGGCTGTTTGTTTTTTCGCAACGTTTTCTCGAGAAATAAATTCCACCACGCATTTGAGATTCGAACCAAATGTAATCATTAACATTATTTAAAAGCTCTTAATTCCACCGTGCATTTGAGATTCGGACCAAATGAAGTGATTAACATTATTCAAAAGTTTTTCCACCTTAGTAAAATTTAACTCCGAATACCATGTTAATTCTGCGCTAGTTACGGAATGTACTGGGTCGAATTGATAATATTTCATTGCCGTTCTTCTGAATGATGTAAAAACATCCGCGAGCATTATTGTATCGATGTTTTGATATATCTCTTAAAGAATCTGCCAAAGTTTTAAGTTCAAAATTTTGATATACCACTTGAGCGTACTTGTATTCTTCACTGAACGAGCTATCAGTCGAAAAACGCTTCTCTGTTAGGCAGTTAAAGTTCCTTTAATTTTTCGATAGAAACGAAATATGAGTTGGAAAAAATTCCTTTTTGCATTCCCACATAATATGTTTCGAAGAGATTGAAATCGTGATTCGATGTTTTTAAGTTACAGGTATAGGACAAAATAATAGGAACACCTGTGAAAAGATGAAAATTGTGAACAGGGCCGTTGTCGTCTTGGGTTGGTGATGCCTGCAGCAAGGTTCGTTGTGATGGCCTCTCTAAGGCTGGGGAATGAAAACATCCTCTGGACTGCTTCTATTTGATCTGTGGAATACATCCCCCCTCTACTAAAGGATCGGATTGTGATAAACTCCATTTTCTCGATCCCTTTATAGGACGTTCTCCTATAAAGAGAGTCTGAAGCATAGGGTGAAGATGATCTGCGAGAATGGTTCGATAATGGTTGCCTGTGATCACCCCCCTCAAGACAACGAGAGGCCCCAACCCACCGGAAGATATTGCTGCCCAAACCATCACAGAACCCCCTCCATGTTTCACAGTTGGAACCAGGCAATCAACATGAAATGCTTCTGTCGGTGTTCGCCAGACGAACACACGTCCGGTGGTCCGGAATAATGTAAATGAGGATTCGTCAGACCAGATGACTTTTTCCCATTGCTGTTGCGTCCAGTTTAGGTGGTCTTGGCACCACTGTAATCTCTTTTCAGCATTCTGCCCCGAAACTAACGGTTTTCGAATAGCTACTCTGCCGTGGATGTTCGCAGCATGCAACTCTCGTTGAATAGTTTTCATGGATACGGGGTTCAGAAGGTGGGTGTACATCTCGGACGTTATCTGCGGGTAGTCTTGCGATTTCGGGCGACTATCCTTTTCAACACCCGTCTATCACGGTTCTTCAACTTCAACTTTCACCCACTGTTGTGCTTCACAGAAGACACCTTACCCAGGTTTGTGTAGGCTGTCATAACCTTGACACATGGTCTTGAACACCACAAGTTGCTTTCTGGACACGGAGGCTCCAGCGAGGCGAGCTCCAATTACCATACCTCTTTTCCGTCAGAGAGGTTGCACATAATCCCGCTTAGCTGGGAACAGAATTTTCTCAAGCATCTTTCACGCTGTAAAATACTTGACTGATACCTTCCTTTTCGTCGCCACTAGGTGGCACACTGTTGCGACACGTGGCAGCTGTTTATTGGGCGGTTGAAGTCCGACTCATTTTTAAATGAGTGTTCCTATTATTTTGTCCTATACCTGTACATCGGTAAGAAACACTATTAAGTATTACAAGTCAACAAAATTTTGCGGCACAAAACTATTTTCGAACCAGGATGCCATAAAAGAGATACTCGAGTATAAAATTTAAATTTGGGAAGGTGTGACAACTACAACAAAACTTATGGGATTGAAGATATTGATTTGTCAGTGAATCTGACCAAAATATTTGAATCCAGAGAAAGACCTTTAACTTATGTTGACTACTATAAAAAGCAAAATGACATCACCATTCAGGACTTGACTCAACCCTTGTTGCTATGCAGATCTAAAGAAAAAGAGATAAGAGGTGGTGGCAGTGTGTCAGAACAGTTTATCTAATCCCCGAACTCTGCTGCATGACACGGATAGCAGATTCTATGCGTTCTGATTTCACGACGAGTATAACATTTAAATTTGGGAAGGTGTGACAACTGCAACAAGACTTATCGGATTGAAGATATTGATTTGTCAGTGAATCTGACCAAAACATTTGAATCCAGAGAAAGACCTTTAACTTATGTTGACTACTATAAAAAGCAATATGACATCACCATTTAATACTTGATTCAACCCTTGTTGCTATGCAGGTCTAAAGCAAAACATTTAAATTTGGGAGGATGCGACACTCGTCAACAATAATATACCACTTAAAAAAAAATTATATATATATTTTTTTTGCTTAAAAATATCCATTGAAAACGTAAATTTAGACCGTAAAACAGAATTGGGGAACAGTGATAATAACGAAAACCTGAGCAACAACCGAAACAAATTGTATGTTGAAAACCTAATGTCGACCGAAAATAAAAAGAAATTTGACATCACAGCTATTAACGAAAATCTGAGCAACAACCGTAAAAAAATGTATGTTGAAAACCTAATGTCTACCGTAAAAAATTTTTTTCCGCAAGTCAACATAGGCCGCAAGTCTGGAATAACAATTTTTACACGTAATTAATCCCGGGGGAAATGAATCTTAACTGGTTTTTTATTTTTTCTCCATTTGGTACAGGCATTGTACCATCCAAATGAATATGCATATTGTCTACATTTGAGAAGCCATTTCCATGTGGCATTTGTTTTTCGTTTCACTTCTGTGAACTTTCATGTCGTCCATGATAATGTATCTTTTTAAAATAACACCCCCACCCCCCTGCCGAAAAAAAATTAAACATGACTTTTCAACATTTAGGTCACTGACAGAACCTTTTAATATGCCTCGAATTCCATTAGCAAAAGTACTTTTTCCTGAGCGATGAGGGCCTTTTATTCTAATCCACCTTTTTTTTAAAATATTTTCCATACAAAAACGAGTTAAGTATATATTCAAAAACGGTTTTCAACCATAGTTTAGGAATAATATGGGAACAATAAAATTTTTCTTCACGAAGTATATCTATATCGCTTTCATATGAAAGTTTTAGACGGAGATCACAAGAAATATTTCTAAAAATTTTATTACGTTTTTTAAATTTTGGACATCTTTCGCATTTATCCAATTAAATGTATTATTTGCAGGGTTTTTTTTAGCATACCGCATATGCATAAAATAAAAAGCATTTTTCTTATGTGCGTTATATTCATCATGTCCTTTTGCATAATTTAAGTACGTGCAAATGTTGAGATAATTGTGGTATCTCTATTATTGTATGACACCCGCGATCGGTCATTAGTCGTTATCTCGTTCAGTTTCTGGTGATGCACCTCGAGCAGGGCTGCTGAAATCGATTCATCAAATGTGTTGGGGTCCCTTGCAAACACGAATCTGTGAATATCTTTTTTTATCCACTAACAAAACGAGATTGCAAACTATGGTAAAGAGATCGCCATTAGCTCAGCAGGAAACATCGACTTAAACTTGACAAAGTCTGCAAAAACATTCTATACCCTAACCTGTTTTGCATAAATCTTCTTTCCAAGTATGCAAACTTGACATTTTTCTTCTATAACTGATAGCTTTTCTATGTTTTGCATTTTATTACACTTAATTCCTGTTCTGGATTGTTAATATTGCTTCTCTATTACTTTTTGGTCGTTTTATTGAGTTAAATTTGAAATTTTTCCTGAAAAAGGGATTTTTTAAAAAAGTTCCCTACATTTTGTTTTTCTTGAAATTTTGTGAGCGCGTCCTGTGTATTGCCCATTAACAAAATTGCGTTGCATTCCGTTCTCCCGTTTGCCCTGTAGGAGGCCGTTTAAAGGGGAGGTTTAATTTTAACCATCCGATATATTATATCAGCAAAATGTACCATATAGGTATTTTTAAATCTTCATCTTAACACAAAAATTAATGCATTACTATTTTCGTGTGACATTTTGACAACCTTGGGATATCCAAAGAAGTTGACAAACTGTTAAAAGAACCTTTTAAAGGATCCATGTCTTCCTCTAAAAGAATTAAATTCCTGGGGGCCATACTTTTCCATCAACATTTTCTGTAACTCTTTGACGGGGAGTTGTTGATTGTCCAAGTAGGTGTATAATTTTTGGAGTTTCTGTTGGTTTAAAGAATTGGACTTTTGTGTCGTGCAAGACTATATCTGGACGATAATTATATACTTCAAGCATGAGGAGGACCTAAAAAAAAACAAATAACTTAGTTTTAAGAAATTTCTTGATTCAAACTATTAACCATTCCTTTTTGATTTAAGTCCGACGAATTCAATTACTAAAGTGGATGATAGCTCATCTTGCCATTTCGTTGTAGAGGGTGAGTTTTGGGATCATCGGAAGTATCTAAGAAATTTATATCTTTTACAATATCCTCATACTTTTTAAGCCAAGGTTTTAGGGGAAAATTAAGAACCTTGTGAATTTTGGTTACTTTCAAAAACTAGAGAAACGTATTATTTTAAATTTCAATAATGAACGATATTTTATTTTACATTAAATTATGAACTAGTTTTGTTGAGTTACTGGCATTTAAGTTCTTGCGCAATTCCTTTGCAATAAGGAGACAGCATATAATTTGTCCTATTTAATGTTTCTGCGGGAAGTGGATAGCTGTTATGAAAACCATTTTAGTTTTGTGGATAATCTATGTCTACTTCTAAAGCATAACCTATGTTAGGCTCATCTAAAATTTCCATAAAATCAACCGGCTCTGTAATCCAATCAAAACCGTATGTAGGTAAGTGTTGGGACATTGCCCATTCACATAGATTATTTGCTTTGAAATAAAGGATGTATTTAGATTGTTTGGTTTCATCGTATGAGTCTAAATATTTGTTGTTAGCTGAACAAAATCTATGAAATATCGAAATGTCACCTCTTAGGCCTCTCTTGATCAATAAATGCTTGATTAAATCAGTAAATGTTCCAGCTTGACTCGTGCCATTTAAAGACATGCTTGCCAAGCCAAATCAAGAGCTGTGTAACAATGACACTGATCTATGTATAATAGTTCCAATCGTAATTTTGTCGTCTAAAGACATGCTTGCTATGTCAAACCAGGAGCCATATATGTATGGCAGTGAACAATTCTGGCATGCAGTTCTTAAGTTTTCATATATGTCTGCAAGTATTAACACAGCTTCTGTTACTACATTAGAATTGCTACTAGCTTTGATACAAGCTGTTTGATGTAAAATGCAAATCATACAAAATCATTTTACATAAATAATTATAAAAAAGCAGAAGACTGAGTTGAATCTTTAATAGCACAAAAATATATAAAATTTGTCATTAAAATAAGTGTAATAGAATCCAAAGGAAATTTTTTCCTTCCTTATATTTTAAAGAACAGTTAAACATTTAAATTTGAGGATAATGCCTCTGTCACTGAGCTTAAAATCGTTGAGGTATGTCAGAGGACAGATTTAGGATCATCACAAATAAATTTAAAACTTACATGACTACTAGAGTTACAGTCACCCTGCAAACACACACACTATATGTGGTTCTTTTTGAACTCTGGTATTTTTGGGTAGGGTAGTTTGGGGACATACTGTCAATAGATATGATAATCAGGTTTATTATTATTTTTAAATTTTGATCTACCCCATTTTAAAACAACTAAACATATTGCTAATTTTTATGTTTTTTGTGAGGTGTTTTTCTTAAATCAAATTTTGAATCATTGTCGATTTTCTAGGTCTTGCTAGGGATTGTAGTAACTTCTACAACGGCCAGGCCTTCCTTTTACCGAGGCCTTCCTTAAAGGAACTGTCTGTACTCATTTTGTAAACGAGTCGGTAATTACCAAAATCAACCTATATCTTTAGGGTTTAGAAGCTGGGTAGAGTACTAACAAATCTAACTATATTATTTAGTTCGAGTCCAAACGCTGTTTTTTGAACCGTCAGCAAAATGTAGCTGGCTCCACCCGGGGATTGAATAAGCAGTGTGTGATTCTAAGATCACACATTTGATGATACAACATCTGGTCGTAGGGCTCAAAACGAAGTAGATTAGTTTTGGCTTGGTACCTGAAACAATAGGCTGGCAGTTCGTGAATCAGCATGGGCACGTGGGTCGTTTGAATCGAATGCACCTGTCCTGTTTCACCGTTCGGAAGTCAAAGTTTATGCCTTTTTTGACCACAAACATGTTTCCGGAAAAGAACACCATTTTCTTGTCGGTATTTTTGTAGCGGTCGATCGGGATTTCGTAAAAGTCCTTGAGACACTTTTACCCACGTCATCTCGTAAGGTTCAAATGGGTTTTGGATCCTGCCCGCCATCATAGCACGCGTGAAATTGTCCACATGAGCTTTTTTGGTGCCAATCTTAGTGACAAAACAAGACAAACACAAGTTTAGTTGTGTCTCTTGGTAGGTGATGCAAGATTCACTTGCCCCTGCCGAGCTACATAACCCAACGTGTATGGTTTCTCGGAAAGCGTCACAAGCACCACGGTGATTGAAATGTGCTCGGGGAAGGCATCGATCGAGTTCATCCTGCTGGATTTAGGTGCTTAAACAAGTCCTCATTTATACTAATGCGGCGCCCGTTAACTCTTAGTTCGTATAAGTTAACTATCATAATACCCAGGTTCGCTTATCAAACTTCTTGTCTGCATTACTCGCACTCTTTTACAAAAATCCCCTACTGTTCAGTCCCGAAGCGCAAAGTTACAATTCCAATTAAATTTATGAGGTTGTTCACCCTTGAGTGCCAGCGATGCACTCCAGTCTAAATAATTTCAACAACATCCTGTAAACAAGGGAAAAACCACAAAATTACGAATGGTTGGGGACCATCCCCAGTACCAGCCTCCCATCAATACTTTTCAGAACGCATCTCACACTAGAAGCTTACACGACTGCTACAGAGCTGGAAATGGCGTGTGTTCGCAAAGGATTCTGGTCTGTGACTCGTTGTGGTGCACGCGCGAACTATCGAACTATTCGCGCCAACGGACCTACCTACTCATAATATAAATATGTAAATTAATAAAGTTTAAAAAATCCACAAAGCTTGTTTACAAATATTTAGTGTATCTATTGTATTTTTATTGCAAAAATTTTTAAGTTATAATTAATTTATTAATATTTCTAAGTGCTTTTCTAACTACAAGTCACGAGGGTTAGACTAGTTCACTCATCTATTGAGAACTTATACTTGTTCTGTCCCTACACATTCAATTAAACTAAACAGATAATTATCTTCCATTTACTCTGTAGTTTAAAATCGAGAAATCTAATAGTTAGAGAATAGAAGTACTCATTTACATATACGGAATGCCAATTTTACGACTCTAAGGTATGCAAACGAGATTCCAAGACTTCATGTCATACCTTACGCTAGAGCTATGGGTGGTTCCTTTCTTTAAATGTTAGATCATGCCAAAAATCGTATGTCTCATCTTGTGGAGTAGTTTCTTGAATGCCGAGAACTTTCTTGAGTGTTATATCTTCCAGAAATATTTTTGTCGTCAGATAGCTTAATGCTTTTGCTCGTTTTTAGAATGTTTCTAAGCCTTGTTGCCGTAAACTCATTAACTAATATAACGAAATATAAACAAAAAATATATACCTTTAATACTTGAATATATTTAAATATATAAATTAAATTTAAATAAGCATATAATAGAATCCAAAATAACATTAATTTTTCCCCTCATGCTTTGAGGAGTGGGGGGGGGAGCTAAACGAGGAATTTTACTAGTTGTGCCTCTCACGTCACCAAGCTTACTCGTAAAATCATCAAGGTACGTCAGAGACAAATTTTATAAATACATAATTTAAATAAACATGAAAGAATCTAAAGGAACATTGATTTTTTCCTCGTGCTTTGAGGAATAGGAGCTAAACGAGGAATTTTACGAATACTGCCTCTCATGTCACCAAGCTTACTCGTGAAATCATCAAGGAACGCGAGAGGACAGATATTGGATTATTCATCATTTTTAAAAAAAAAATATATCGGGGGAATGTTTATCAGCAAGTCATGTATCTCAAGAATAAGTGATCTCATTCGTGATTTTTCCATTGCGCTATACATCGAAGGGAAAAGGTTGAAAATCTTTTGCACTTCTAACAATGCTGTTAGAAAAATAAGTTCGTTTGGTATTACATAGCATTAAATGATGCTGGAGTTTTTGTTTTTAGCATTATTTGACGCCGAGGATGCGTTTCCGCTTGCTGCTTTGATTATTTTTATTAACTGTTGCACAAAACTCAAGCCGAGTATAATTCGCCTGGCTGTTTTCATTGCTTCGCCTCTACCCTTTCGCGGTTTTTCCTTTACTTTTTTTGGGCTTGGGAAAGAGGAGGCTTTCGATGAATATGTGTCGTAGTCTCTCACTACCCCTATGATTATTAACTCCCCTTTGCATATTATCTAAATTTGGGTATGTTGGATTCATGATTAACGACTACTTAATTAATAAATCAATATTATTTATTGACCTTTCTTAATAAATACACAAATATTAATCAAACTTTAAGAACAACAAATTACAGTGGAGTGCGAGAAGAACCCTATTATGAACGACGGAATACTAACTGAAACCACGGAGAATAACGTATACAATCAAACTACGCATTTATATCTAATTTATGAAAATAACTGACCTGATACCTTTTTAAGGCAGGTTTCTCTAATACTGGATTGTTCTAAGGAGCGGCTTCAATCTTTGATATCTTCAGTTCCGTCCCGAACCGAATTAATGAACCTTTTTCAATAGTCTTCCTCCGGCGAATATACTTCCACTAGTTAAACTAATCTCTCAGAATCACCTTCTTAATCAACCTCGTAGTCATCCTCACTCTCTTCATTTCATTTCTCCCTTTTATATCTTTTTCGTACTCGCTAAACCCGAAACTATCTTGTTTGCATAAGTCACACCCTTGGCTCTCGGCGGAGATTGGTTAAAATAAATAAAGTCTTTAAAGATTTGAGAGAAGGTTAGTGAAACGCGTAAGTTCCCGTCACAGATGCTATCTGGCCTTTTTCGTTGCAATTAATACAAAGTGCACTAACATGTTCTGTGATTTTCATATTTCAGGCAGCGCGTCTTCATGCTACAGTTATGACGCGTGGTGGAAAAAATTGCAGTTGTAGCACTGCATAACCTTTTTTAAAAGGGGTTACGTTTAATCTGCATGTATAGGCAACTCCTGATTTGAAAAATGTCGTCGACATTTCCCTAGTGGGTTATCTCTATGTATATTGTCTTTGGAAATTAGGTCGTTTTTAATGACCTCCGCGTCAGTGGAGGTTAGGAGACCCTTTATTATAAGCTTTACTGGCCTCTTTGCCGTAGGTTGGTTTACGTAGCACTCCGTTTTTGAATTTGAGAAATGTAACGATTTCCCGGTGGTGGTCTTCACACTCGGGTTGAATTTTAATGTACCCATCCATCAGTATAGGTATTTGTAGCTGTGGGGTTTGTGTGTTCTATAAAATTCTTGCAGTAATAGATTGCAAGTGGGAGATAGCCGCATCATAATTGGCTAAATTTTGATTAAAACTGGGGTTACGTCTTCGGTGTCATTATTTAAAAGGTTGATTACTGCAAAACTATCACAACTACTTATTTTAGAAATTATTAATTCTAAAATAAGCTACTACTACTTATTTTAGTTGTAATAATTTTGGAATCTTAAACTGGAACGTTAGTTTTAGCGGTCTTTCTAGGGATGGTAAAATCATTTTTATTTAAAGTCAGGTTAGAAGGTCTTATGGTTCGGCAAATTTAAATTTATGGGTACATAGGGGCACTGGGCAAGGTGGAAACCCAGTCACGAGGGTAACACCAATTTGTAATTGAGCTTGGTTTAACACATCTAACAATCCTTGAAAACCTGTGTTAAATTTTATGTCAGCCTTTTGAGCTCCTAATCTCAGAGTTTGTAGCTCGACAAAAATATCTTTCTGGATAAATTTCCACAGAATGCCATTAAAGCTTTCATTTGCATTCTGTGTTTTCCCGTGTAAGCATTTATTCAATAACTGCTTGTCACATAGCTTCATATAATGAGGCTTAATGATTTTAATTATTTCTTATGGTAGTCCCTTGCCAGTATATATGCATCTTTCCGTCAAATGTAGCTCATTGAAATTTGCACCTGCTGTCGGGTCCAACTGGACATTGGCAATGCATCGGTTGGTTTTGGTTGGAACTGCAATGAAAAAATGCTGCAATTACTGCACTTTGCATTTTATCTGTGTTATTGACATTGGATCCGATAGCAATACCATAATAATTTTGCAGTTTAAACTATCGGTTAAATTCCCACGACCTCCCAGATTTTTTTTGCACCAGGGCCCTTGGTCCACACCCGTATCATACAGAGATATTAAGTACAAAATTAAATTTTTAAATTAACATTATTTAAAAAAATTTCCCTTCACTTCAACATTAACATAAAAATATTCGAGAATTTGCCAAAGTATAAATTGTGTAAAAATTTTGAAACAACCATCCACCACATTATTAATATTGGCTATGAATTCAAAAATATTAATTCTTAAAATATAAAAAATAATTTCTTAAAAATTTATATGAAATTGTATATAAGAGCACTGAGGGTAGAGGTGAAAAGAAACAAATTAGGATGACCCACGCCTTGCACAATCTTTGAGACAAGTTTTACTTCTTATCGTGTAAATGTTGCACAATAACTTCAAAAACAAATATCCCTAGACTGGAAATTGCAAGTCGACCAAAGAGATTTTTTTAAAAACTATTTATAACTTTTTTTATGTATTACTTTTATTATGACAAAGGTATAAGTTTGGAGGCAATAGTATATTGACAATCAAAGGTATATTTATTCCCTTGAGGTACTCACTATGCACAATCCTTACAAAACCCTTATTATTATTATTTCTTCTAAATGTAAACATTTGTTATTATTATTTATTATAATATTTCTCAGCCTAAGTGCTCTCAAAATTATTATTATTTCAAACACATTAAAGTTGTTCATTTTCATATCAAATAAATTGTTCATTCTAAAAAAGAGTAAATCGAATAGAAACCAAAAATTCTTAAACCACATTAAAAATATATCAAACTGTATCAACATAATTCTCAAAATAAAAATATCAAAACTTTGGTATTAATTCAGTAAAACACTTGAAAACACTTAAATCATGAATTCTCATGTTAAATATCAAATCAAAAATATCATTATGAAATATATGCATTTTATCCAAAACAAAATGTAGCATAAGTAAATTTAACCGGAAACTTCAAAAGTAAACCGAGATTCCTGGAAACGTTTTAAAATGGTAATAACATTCACATCAATATGTACGTGGAGTTGACTGCCCAATCAAGTAATTTAAATACAATCGAAAAATGAAAATAATTTGTTACACAATATTGAAAAAACATTAGAATAAACCATAATAACAGTACAATGGTGGTAGGGACCAAAGAATAATTTAAAAAAATAAACGATGGGGTAAGACCCATAATATTGAAAGAAACTCTGGGGTAAACCAGACACATAAAAAATTGCGGGGTAAGACCCGGCTTATAATAAAAAAATGCTGGGTAAGACCAGGCTTTAAATGAAAAAAATTATATTGGTACCACTACCCCATACTAAACCATTTCATAGAAGACTTTAAAACAAATATTTTCAAAATATCTAAATCATAAATTAAAATCAGTAAGATTTGATCAAAATAGATTATTAGAAAAACACTTTCGATTTGTTTCAAATTATCAATAGGCATATAAATACAATATTGTTCTTAAACATTTTAAATAAATTATTAAAAACAGTAAAGGAAAAATATACAATCAATTTAAAGTTAATAGCAAATAATTAAAATGACAAGAGTAAAAAGAAAAACTTATCAATGATGAAAAATCGCTGAGTTGCACTTTTTCACATAATTTTGCCAAAAACATATCTCGCGGACTTCAAGGTTAGAAAGATTTATTATTTTTTTTCATTTGAGCAACGAACTGTTGATTCAATTGTAGGTTGATTTTTCTTTTATACATATTTGATGATAAAGATTTCATTTTGATACAAAACATGCAACCACTTTAAGCTTTACAAAGGAATTTTTTCCCCCACCACTTTGAAGCACATAAGTAACGGGAATTTCCCCGTACTTGTTATCAGGCGAAAAGGGAATACCCTTTCGAGGACTCGATTCGTTCACTTTCTTTTGTAGAATTTTCACTTCAGGGCGTGGCTTCTTTCCCGCACAGGAAACTATCCTACCGACTTCTGTAATACGTCGATGTGTAATGATGGATTTAGTAAAGGAGGACGACTTTTGGCGAAGATCTTGATAGCGTGGCCGGTGTTGGTATTTCCTTATATGGTTGATGTTGCGTTTTCATTACTATGGAAGAGGCAGTCTCGTGGAAAAGCTATTCTTCTTTATTAAACACTGAACATGAAGACACACAGATAGACGGAATCACAACGAAACATACACAACATAAATACACAAACACTAGCTGCAGCCGACTACATGATGACAAGAAGAGAAGAAGCGAAAGAGGAACGGTCTCCAGGAGTCTCGGTATATATAGGCAGCTTAAATCACGTGATCTGTGTGGGTGGATGGATGTAGTTTAAAATCCTCTCGTTAGACGGCTGGTGGAGCTTATTACTAAAACGTTGGTCCTGAAGGGATGGACCAAAGGTAATTAAAAGTTATTAAGAATAATTAATGGAATTATTACATATATATATATATTTCAAAAAATATACTAAAGATAGTTATATACCTAAGATAACTATAGTCATAATAGAAAAGATTTAGCACAGAAATACTAAAAGCAAACTCCCAGCCTTAGGAACTAGGAATGCAGATTTAAACAAGTTTTTTGCCAGCCAACCTTCACCTGAATTTGCCAGTATTCTGGGCCAAGGGAAAGCAATAAATTTCTAGAGAAGTTTAACTATATTATAGATAAAACCATAATCTATTAATGTAATACTATAATGTTATAGCCTTTAATAATTACTGAAATATTTAAAATCAAAGCTAACTAATAAAAGACTTAACCACGTGAATACATATTCGCCTCTTATGGACAATAACAGTAACGCATATAATTATTATGTATTGATAAAGTAGCATTATTACTATATATATACTTTTAAAAATTCTATATTTTATTTTAAAATTTATAGAAAATAAAAATACCATCCAGGCATAAATGATTAATTTTTAATAAAATATATTATTACAAAATTACTTAGCTAGAGGCGCCATCTATCTATAAACTGTACAACTGAAAAAACTTTTTTTATTTAACTGTTATATAACTTTTATAAATTTAGGAGGGTAACTGTGTTTATACAATGTTTAATAAAGTTATTAATATTTAAATATATATTAGATTTATCACTAACTAATACCTTGTTACGATAAATATAATTGAAAATAATATTTCGATAGACTAATAGAGATGTTTGAATTCCAGTAAGGAACTTTAAGAATGATAAAATTAAAATCATCTCTTTTATCATAAATATTGCTATGTAATTTATAGTCCTTAATACATAATGATACATCCAAGTAATTAGTTTTAACAGGATTATTAATTTTAATTAGCTTTAAATATCCCGGATAAAAATTGATATTGGGATTATAATTATTATTTTTCCAAAATAATTAGGTCATCTATGTATCTAAAAATGTAATAATCTTATTAATAATTAATTATTTTCGTAAAAGTGTTAATATAAATTAGCCAAACTATTGCTAGCAGGGCCACCTTGAGGCAAACCTTTGGTTTGTTTGTACTGAGAACCATTAAAATTAATGTAGTTTTCTTTTAGGACACAATTTATTAGAGTACTAAATTTTTGTAAATTAATATTAAGGTTATAATTTCTATGATTATCTAAATACCCTAATTACATCATCAATATTAATAGAATTAAAAGGTCTTCAAAGTCATAACTATGAACTGAATAAATATTTTTATTTTTAAAAAAATATATAATTTCTTTACTATTTTTAATTATAGCTTTATTACATTGCTTATTGATGAATTCTTGCAAAAATATTGTGCAGCATTTACCTGCAGCAGTGATACAAGTTTTAAACCATTTGTTACTGTTCTAAATTTAACAGGATTTTATGAAATTTAGGTGTAAATATATATATGGAAACTTATCTTATGAATGGAAACACTCAATTTTCTGTATATAGCAGTAAATT
>BMAO01032710.1:0-24468 GCA_019973975.1 Trichonephila clavata
TTTTTTAATTTTATTTTATAGGCTATCTATTAGCTTTATAAAAATACCAAATTATTATTTTCCGTTTTCTAGAACAAAAGCTACAAATGTTTTAGTAAAAGCAGATGCCATTACTTTAAGCGAGATGTCATACTTTAAAACGCGTTTTACTCGAAATGTGTGGTTTTTATAAAAAAATGCTCAAACGCCGTCAGAGATTGCTCCAAAAGTTTTGAAAATAATTAACTGAATTTTTTTTTTTGTGTATGTTTTTTATAATAGTAGAAGTGTTTTACCTTCAGATTATCAATCATTGTTTTATTACAAAATTTATAGTCCCTTATGTGAAATATAATCACTGTTTTTTTTAAAGCAATTTCAAATAATAACCAAGATAAAGTGTTCTAGTTTTTGTAAAAATTAAACTATCTCTTATACTGAAGATCATTTTAAAACTGAATAACATAGCAACACATCAGAATTGAAAAATTGAAAATTTGTCCATAAACTTTTGGTACAAAATGGGCCCCGTTTATGTTATTTTTTGTCAATTTTTACCCGTTTTTTCCAATTTTAATAATAATAATTTCTTTTTCTCTTCTTAATTTTAGCATATTTTCTTAAAATGTATTAAACAAATCTAAAAACCACAAAAAACCCATATCTTTATTTTCTTTAAAAAAAAGTTGTCGCAAGTACTCGAATACCTTAAATTTATGACTATTTTGACTGTATTAGATTTCTTTGAAAAAAGTGAAGTTATATGTAACAAATCTTCAACGCGTGTGTATGTGTGTCAATCTGAGATAGAGAGATTTTTAACCTGTTTCAAAATAGTTAAAAGTATTCTTAATGTTCTTGTGTTAATATAAAACCGCAAGAAAGAAATTGTATGCATATTAAATAATCAAAAGACATAAGTCAAATAATTTGCTATCCCAAATTTCTTGAATAATATGAGAATATAATAAAGACTGTTCGTGCAACGAAAAAAATTTAGATTAAAACAAAATTCAAAAGCTTCAACAAAAATTAAAGATTTTAGCATTTGCAGTTCGCTTCTCCGGAGTGATTCAGCATTTGTGTAAACTCAAATCTGCGCGCATTTTCCAAGCCAACTTATTGAAAATGTAAAATGTGCTTAGAAAAATCTGAGTGATAATTATCTATCCCTTTTTCATTTCACGAGAACTTTTAAATCGAATCGTGCAAGCATTTTCGAAGTCATAATGATAACATTATAGTAATAGTTGGATTATAAAGAAAAAGATTACTGTTCATTGAACCCCCCGTCGCTTGCAGTTTTTCAATGAAGTCAAAGGATTACAGTGTCGCGTTCGATTGCAAATCTGCTCGCGTATCTTCAGGTGCATAAAAAAATGTATCGCCACGTGAGACTTTTTCCGGGATTAGTGAATACTTAGTTTAAATTTCAAGCATTTTACAGGGCAGTGTTAGATTATCTGAAATAACAGTTTCTTCCATTCAATGCAGATTCAAAATGAAATATCTCACGAAATTGAAAAATATTTGTTGTATTTATTGTAAATTTCAAATAATACGATTTTGCTTTTCTACATGTATATATTTCTATATTTTTTTAAATTGTATGTTATTTTATACGGGTATAAAGGCCGAGATCTTCTCTCTGTCCCGCCTAGAGCAGTAGAGGATGACTCGCATATCAACAAATTTATCTATTTATTGAACACACACTTTATCAACACAATTCAATAATTTATACGAGAAGAAATGTTCCAATCTAATCAATATGTGGGTTAAATAACGAGATGCATGAATTATGAGAACACTTTTTATAATATATCGACCCTCTTATATATATTGCCAAGTCTGTAAGTAGTTGAATTAAATATTTGCTTCCATTTACCTGATTAACCATTTATTATTATTTTTCTTCAAATCACACCACACTATTTACAACTCTATTTACTATTATAAATGACATAGGAAAACTTTGTCGGCTTCATCTTCGCCATCTGCACGCGCGAACCAGGTTTTCTTTTCTCCGTCCTTTCCGCTCAATGGCAAAAACCAGTTTCACAGCAGCGCTCTCTTCCTAATTGTATAGTGCGCTACGTGCCAAGCCTCCAGTCAAGTTCTTACTGCGCTACAAGCCAAGCCTCCACACAGTCAAGCTTTTATAATATATATATATCAGGATCAAATCCACTGCCCTAAATATCTGAGCTATAATTTAACAGTAGTGACCAATCATCACTTTAATTCTTTCAACTATCTAATCTCTGAAAAGTGCTATAAAATACAATAATACCTGATCGGTAGAATCTATCCTTCTCCTTACATTTTCTATATCCCTTGCTTGAAAATCTAGACTATATATATCTGACCTAATCTGGATAATCAGGTTTGCTTCTTCAGAGGGCTGGCTGTGAGTAATCGAAATGATAGACCAAAGATTTCCCAAGAGGATTAAAGGAAGGACGCGGATAGATCCGTCACACAAATAACTAATCATTTTCTCTCACCAATATCTGAAAAGTGTAAGAAATATTTATTCAATATTCTTCCATATATGTATAATATAGATCAGACGTTATGCGCCCGCTTCGCTGAACATTTCATAGTGATGTATAAATACATATACTGCGTTTTTTTTTTTTTTAGTTTTAGATATCTATATCTTACCATTTGGTTTTCATATGTACTGAAAAAGCATTCTTAAGGTATCAACTACTTGCGACAACTTTTTTTTAAAAAATTAAAACATGGGATTTTTTTTGTTGTTTTTTTTTTTTTTTTGTTGTTTTTAGATTTGCTTAGTACGCGTTAAGAAAAATATACTAAAATTAAGAAGAGAAAAAGAAATTATTGTTACCAAAATGGATAAAATTTACAAAAAAATAACATAAACGCGGCCCATTCTGTAGCAAAAGTTTATTAACAAATTTTAAATTTTTCAATTCTGATGTGTTGCTATGTTATTCATTTTTGAAATGACCTTCAGGATAAGAGATATTTTAGCTTTTACAAAAGCTAGAGCACTTTATCTTATTTATTATATGAAAACATTTTAGCCAAAACTGTCAATTTTTTTCAAAATTCCCAATTTTAGGGTTGTCGGATACCTTAAGAGGGACTTGAATTTTCAAAAACAAAAGTCTATTTATATTTTGCACCTCATAAACCCCTTGGGAGTTGATTTCCTTAAAACTTGTTTTTAGTGGATATCTATTCGACAAAAAAGGCATGATTACCAAATTTCAAGGCTATAGGTATAATAGTTCAAAAATCAAAAATTTTATCTATGCTTTATTTACCGCACTTGGCAGTCGTTTTCGGAAAAACACGTTCTTAGCGATCTCTACTTAATGAAAGGAACATGCTCACCAAATTTCAAGTCTGTAGGGTCTAATACTAAATTATACTTTTATGAATAACACCCCTTTAACCCTTCGCCGCACCTCTAAAGAAATGTCCACAAACCTTTTCTTAAAGGGTCTCTATTCAACAAAAGAAACATACTTACCAAATTTCAAATCTGTAGATGTAATAGTTCAAAAACGGATCTTTCTTTTTATCTATACTTACCAGTAACCACTGCAACACTCTCTTGAGAGTCGATTTCCATGAAAACCATTCTTAGTGGATATCTACACAACAAAAGAAACGTGCCTGTTAAATTTCAAGTTTGTAGATCTAACAGTTCAAAAACGAGAGCTTTTTATCTATGTGCCCTCTACTTAATCCCCTTGTCAGCCGATTTTACCGAAACCTTTTCTCGTGGATCTCTACTCAACAAAAGAAACATGCTTGCCAAATTTCACATCTGTATGTCTAATAGTTTGCAAAATCTCGTGGTGAGTGATTTAGAGTGTGAGCCAATTTTCTTCTTTTTCAATTCCTACTATTAGTTCACTCTCTCCTATATATATATATATATAATATATATATCTATATATTTTTATTATTCTATATATATATATTTCTATATTATTTTATATTATATATTTTATATATTCATATATATATATATATAATCAAAATTTCTCTACAAGAGAGAGATGAATTAACATGATTCATACTAAAAAGAATATCAATTGCTAGATAACAAGACAACAGAATTTAGAAGGAGATATGAAAAATTGAAATAACAGAGTAAAATATAAAAGAATGGATGTTTCTGTATTATCAACATTGCTGACTTAAGACAGCTTGTATACATAAAATTTTCTTTAAAAAAATCTTTCTGTATAAAAGTGGGGTTGAACATGTTTTGTGGCCAGCCAACTTCCTCCTTTTTTCTGTTAATAATACCGAGCAAAAACAATTGAAATAATGGATAGGAAACTAAATCCATTATAAGGAAAAGGTAACTTACCAAAAATTGAATACTGAAATGCAGAGCCCGCGCTAAATCTGAGTACAATAAACAAGTTATTGCCAGATTCTAGACCCAAATACAATTCAAAACAAAGCAAAGGCTGAAAAATAGCACTTAGCAAAAGTATGAAAAGAATAGAAATAATAAAATAAAAAATGTAAACATACTACCATTATCTTAGAGACTCTTAATATGGTTTAAAAGTTATAATAAATTCTATAAAGTAATTTTATCTAAAACTAGAAACTGGGGTATTTAAAACTATCTAGGAAGAATAATAAATCTATAATATAAACCTTTTAAAACTATGGAAATTTATCTTACTATTTAGAATTTCATTATTTAAATATTATTAATAAATTAATTGTAGTTTTGAATTAAACAGTATTTAGTAAAATGTTTATAATTTTTTATTTTTTCTGATTTATTAGAAACTAGAATTTATTGCGTAGTGTGTAATTAAGAACAATATTTCTGAATATAGATACATGCACATATTTTCTATTTTATATATATATATATATAATCTTGTTCAAATTTTCGATCGTTAATAAAATACTTTCTATTCATCCATTCGAATTCAAACACATTTTTTAAAAATTGTAGTGGATGACACTTGAGATGTAAAAAAAAACAGTTTCTTTTAAATATTAATCCATTTATTAAATTAAAAATTATTACATAATAATAAATTAAAAAGAATAATAGAAAGGAAAACCGTTCGTTGTGTCCCTGTAGCGCAATGGACAGTGCGTTGGACTTCTAATCCAAAGGTCGTGGGTTCGAATCTCAAATGGGATAGCCTAATTTCTGAGAATGTGATTTTTTTACTATACTATTTTATTAGAATAGTTAAATTTAATTAATGAATAAATGGTAACAAACAAAAAATAGTCCAACACCCTATATAGAAAGGAAAATATAAATATTGCAAGGAAATCGCTTTCTAATTTGTCACTTAATATTGTGATTCTGTTATTTGTATATACATATTTATATTAATTGTAACTATTTAATAAAAAGTAACTAAAATAAAACTTATCTTTGTCGACCTATGTAGGAATTGACTTAAATTTTTTTTTTCTATTACTTGTTTATAGACATCTCTGTGTGTGTTATTAGAAATTATTTGACAGTCATAATTATTTAGTAATCCAAATGAAATGCTGTTTTTTGTATAGTGTGTTAACTAATTGCTTGAACTTTTTTTGCTAGTGAACAATAGATTTGGCTTCGGTTTCTGACTATATTTTAATATCTCAAGATATGTTAGCTAATGTCTGATGTGTGTTACTTTCGCATAATATGTTAGTTCAACCTAAAAGTCAAATAACCTTTCAAGTAAGTGATGTAACTGATGTCTATGACTTCTGCGTTTGCTTTTAAAGCGCACTCTTTGAAATATTCCAAAAATAAAAAAATTAATGTCTGGCAATATGGAGTAAATCAACAAAAACCGAAATATCTGAGCGAATAACTAAACAAGGATTTTTGTTAAAAAATTTTCATACGAATCGAATAAATGTACTGCAACGTTAAATGCATAAATTATTATCCATTCATATATTCAAGGTACTTGGATATTTATTTAGGCACAGTATTGGTTTCTTTGAAACGATGAAAGGGAAAGTGTTTCATGTCAACACGATATCCTATAGATATAAGTTTTGAAATAGTATATTCTTTTCGAAGAGTTTTGAAAAGGATACGTTTGTATCCATATAATACTAAACGTTATTTTCACACTGATAACGCTAACCTAACTCTAAGTATTGAAAGTTAAAAGTTGTGGAATTCACTTGTTTATTTGAAAAGGTGATTTGGAACGTGGAAATGTTCTGATTTCGCAATTGAATACATTGTTGTAGCAGACATGAACCATTACAAAAAAAGATTATATGGCTTGGAGAAAATATTTATGTAGGTATCAGAATGTTGATGAATAAAACCTCACACACATCCAGCACATACATTTAATCTCTCACATTCGTTATTAGTATCCAAAAATGAGACGTCAAGATTTATTGAGACATTTGTCCTCGCCCTTTCTTGCCAAGTATGGAAGAAGTACAATAAAAATCGTTTAACATGAAACTAAGGGAACAAATATTTTTTAGTGTAAAAAAACTTCGTGTTAAGGGATATCGCAAAAATAACATATGTTCAACAAAATTAAGTTTATTAGAGCACGTTTTATTTACATAGATTATTAAAATAAATTTTATTACACGTATTAAAAAATGAATGAAACAAAAACATTCACAAGAACTTAATAAAATTTAATGCAAATTTTTGTAAAGCAGAACGTTTGTTGAGTTTTTGGAAAATAATCTGATATTTTTCTTTGCATTGTCTCTTTTGGCATCAAATTGTCAACAAAGTGTTCGATTCTCATTCAATTCACTATTGGATTATGAGTCTAAATAATTGCGCATACTTTTCATGATGTTCTTCATTTCGTATGACCTAGGAACAGAAGCTACACAATGCATTTCATTTTCGTCACCGGAATCTACATCAATAATATTTCGAGCTTTCAACAAACGCCAAAATGTCTTTGTCTACTATAATTGGGGCTGTACGCCCTATCATCATCTACTGCAAAGAATTATTCCGATGATACAGTAGGGTAGTCCAATAATATAGAAACTTTCTCAGACATTTCATTAAGTGTCTGGTGTTTTCCGTATTTTGTTCCTTCCCAGAAGGGAAATCTTTCTGTGTTAAGCGATTTTCGTTTCTTGTTAAGAGGGGAAAAGTACAGGAAAATATATTGTATTTTTTCGGGACCGTTATATTATTTCGTCCTAAGCGTTTTCTCGTTAAACGTATCTCACTGTATGCAGAAATTATGCATTAAGAAATCTTAAATTCTTAAAATCACTGATCTCTCTCTCTTTTTTTTACAAAAGTTGTTTGTGATGTTGTATTAAATTTATTGCGTACTATCGCAACAATGCCAACGTGCAAGATAACTCGCAAAGTTGGCAGCCCGGATTTCGTATGTGCCGTTCGCGCTGAATTGGCAACCATGTGCTTCATTTCATAGAAAATAGCCAATGCGGTTGCGTTAGCACATATTGCAAGCTCTCGCATGGAAATATATCGCCATGACTGGAATCATTGCCTGAGAGAAGGCGTTGTATCTTACAAAGACTTATTAACAATCAACAGAACTAAATGCTTAACTTTCCAGGAATCTGCATGTTTACCAAAAACAAAGGACTTCGCGATTTAGTATACCTTAAAATATGAATTGCATGATTTTATTGAAAAAAAAAACATCCCATACAGGAGTATTTATCACTGCCGTTTAAATCCATGTTATGAAATATTCAATCTCAAATATTTCTGTTGCTCCCAATTGCATTATTCTGATTTGGGAAAAAATATAAACATTTCATTTAATGTAGAACAATTAAAAAATATTACTAATCTACCTTCCAGATATGTAAATTCAAAAAAATCTTAATATTTTATGTTTTTGTATTCTTGTTATTAGAAAGAATTATTATTAATATATCCGTTGTTAAAAATAATTATAGAAAGAAATATAAAAATCAAACTGTTGATAGAAGTGTAGTATTGTGTCTGGTAAAGCCAATGGATATGTATTATTAAATATAGTTAAAATACCGTATTAAAATATGATTAATGAGAAAAACGTTTGAATGTGAATTGGGAACAAATATTATAATAATTATCATTCACATTTTAACACATTATACACATAAATCCTTTAGTGAATAGATGATGTTAAAGACTTGTGAAGAATATAAATCTTTAGAGTGATATTTTAACATATAAACGAAATGAAAACACCTTAAATACTTGATATTACATAGTAATGAATATTCAACGTGTTTACGAATTCGCATCTCCAGTCACGTGTAGGAAAATCTGTTTCTAAAATTCACTAACTTGTAAACAACACACTTAGCATTTCTCTATAAAACTCTGCATTTTTGTAAACAACTATTCGATTTTTCTTGAAGAATGTTTTATTCTCAAAATTGCTCCTTATTATCTCAAAAATTTCAACTTTTCTCCTTTCAACAAAGTTATCATATTACATTTTCCTAGCAACCCATGTACTATTTCCGAATCTTGCAAAACCTAGAGGATAGACGAAAAAAACGAATTATTCTGAAAGAAAGATATTCCAAATCAAAATATATTGGTCGAACTTTAAGGTTATCAGGTTACATTCCTTTCTGTTGATCGCTCCTCATTTTAAGGGCAAAGAACTTGGAACTTAAATTCGTGTTATTTTTCTCTTTCTTGATGTATTTTCGTCTTTTTAATAAAATCCGTAGTAGTTGGATTGGTATAGTATTTTCTCCTACGCACCGTTTCATTTCAAATTATTATTTTTTCCCCATTTACTTTCCTATTTATACTGATGTTTTATCGGCTGAATTTATTTGCAAGGTCATAAAAAGGACGCACACGTGCGAGTATTTGTGTTTAAAAAATAAATTTCTGGGAAAAGGATTTGGAATTTTTAAAAAAAAATATTTCATTTTTTAAAGTATTTCTTATTCTTTGCCGAGAAAAAAAAATTTAAGCCAGTTAATGATACTCATGTTTATTGTCAAACACACAGACACACACACGTAGTTGTTAATTATTTCAAATATTTCCTGTTATAAAAAAAAATCCGAATGCTTTTAAAGATTAAGGATTTAGTAGAAAGTGGTTTTATTTTTTTCCCTCTCTTACACAAACGCACTTTTTTTAACGCTAAAATAATTGAAGGACAATTAGTGATATTTATTCAAACATTTAAATATCTCGAATTATTAAATATTTATTTAAGCTCCTAAATGTTTAATTAAAACTTTGGCTCGGATATTTATAGAAAATTTTAGCCTTTTTTAAGAACCCTCATTACTATAAGTCATAAAAAAATTTTAAAGCTGCCAGATATACAGGTATTTTATTTTAATTCTTTCTGCATGAGTAAAATATTAATAAAATCGTCAAAATACCACTGGAAATTAAAATTAATTCTGTGACAATAATAATCTAAAGAACACTATTCTTTTCTACTCCAATGTTTAAAAGATGAACCATGTGGCCACTTTAGCCTAGTGGTCATGGTCACGATCTTATGGCCAGTGTGTCATGAGTTCGAGTCCTTGAGCCACTGAAGATCCACTGTGTAGAGACACTGAGGCTCAAAATTCTTCCTTTGGCGTAGTAGGGAAGTTCGTAGAGGTGGGTACCCGTTTAGATGTTGTCCTCGTCGCTTGTCCATAGTTCAGAATTAAGAGGTCCATCGCTAATAGCCCTCGTGTAGCTTTATAGTGCGACTGTAACAAACACTCACTCAAATGAGTTGTGGTAGCTCAATGGTATTGGTCTCAAATTTAAGGGCCATCATATTCAATTAGTCTTGGATTTGAGTCCTGATTTTCCGGCATGGGAAGTAATGGACTACAAGTTTTCGTATGGCGTGCTGTGGTATCAAAAAATATGAGATACCAACCAGGGGCGTTGCTACCACCGTATCAATGATACGGGGCCCCCAAGCTATAGGGGCCCCAACATGTGTAATTACAGTACCCCCAACAAGACTTTCATTTGTATGAAAGAGCCCCAAAGGAGTTTTGTACTGTGGTATCAAAAAACAGGAGATACCAACTAGGGATGTTGCTACCACCGTATCAATGATACGGGACCCCCAAGCTACAGGGGCCCCAACAAGGCTTTCATTTGTATGAAAGGGCCCGAATGAGTTTTGATACGGGGCCCATTCGGAACTAGCTACGTGATACCAACTCAAGGGTAGACTTCGTTTCTTAATCATAGTTCAAGATTAACCGCTGCAGAGTTTGTGGTCAATAGTTTTCTCGAGGCCTCCAGTGTGACTTTATTTCTAGCCAAAAATAATTGGTTGTTTAAATATTAAGTAGTCCAAAACTTTTCTTTTCAGTTATAACTGGGTTTTTTTTTCGTATCTCTAATATTTTTCAAGTAAGATATTATTAAGATAATAAGGTATTAAATTCGCGTTTGTTTCTTTAAAAAAATGTTCTTGTAAAGCACTTGGTGATGCATTCAAAAAAAAATTTTGAACGAAAATTTGTAATTTGGCAAAAACAGAAATGTCTTTCTTGCAACAGAATTCAGTAGTTGTGAGGGAAAAGCAACATTACTGATGAATAATTTAAGAATTAGATAATTGAAATACTTAGTTTTTAGAAACCAATATTTTGCAAAATTCTATACGATTTTTGAACAATTTCTAGATTTCATTATAATATGCATCAAGTCATTCAACTTACCCTTTTCATATATTACACATCGGACTCGCAATTTATTGGTAATAGAAACATGGCAACGGTAGAAGAGAAGTCATAATTGCAAGCCTGTAACTGAAGTTGTCGAGCTGCGCTTTTGAAACCTAGTGCCACTTAAACCCCACCTTGTAGAAGAGCTGATTCACACGTTAAATTGCGCCTCAAATTCCTCACGTTAGAGTGGTCTGGAGGTTTGGAGAGGGATACCAGCTTAGGTACTGTCTTCGTCACTTGACTATGGTTCAAAAACACGAAGTCTATTGGAAATAACCCTTGTGCTGCTTCATTGTATGATGTAAATTAATGATGTTGATCAATCAATCACTTGGCAAAGAAAATAAGGCATTAAAAAATAATCATTCACTAAAGTAACTTCTCATAAATATTTTAGAGGGTCTTATTTTTTTAAAAAAAGTTTTTAAATTAGTTTATTTCAATAACTGAATATTTTTTTAAAAAATGATAAACTGTTCCACACCAAAAAGAGTATGTTTTGTGGGTGCAATTGAATTATATATGTGTTGTGCGCTACATGCATTTATTATAAAATGTTATTTATATATAGATATCTATGATTTTTTGGTTACTATTATGCCCTTATTAGAAGAGCGTTGATGACTTATTGTTCTTCGAAAGTTGAAATATAATCGATGTTTTTTTGCATCCCAAAACCTTATTTAATGAAGAACTAAAGAAAAGGGGAAAAAAGCTTAAAAGGAAAACAATTAGACAAAAATGAATTGTTTACATTAATTTAATTGCTGATTAAGGATTTTTGTGATTATTAAATTAAGTATTGTCAGTTATATTAATGTGTCTTTTTTTTCTGTTTACTGAAAAATTCCAGAGAACACTAATCTAGTATAAGATATCATCCGAAAAAAATGTAATATACAAAATTTTTATTGTTCACGAACGTTGATTACATCAAAATTGTTAAAAACAAAACGTGTGAATAAAGAAAAAAAGTCAGAAAAAAAATCTTTAACTGTATTTATTATTTTCGACGTTCCAAAATCCATCGATTTCTGATTTAACAACTGAAGGTGGAATGAACTCTGTAATATTTTTTTTTTTCATTTATTCCAAATTGAGAAAAAGAAGAAAAAATTCTGCAATAGAATTCTTTTTTTTTTATCTTGTTTGGTAAGAAAAGAGAGATTCAATCTGTTTTTCCGAAAAGTGACATATATCGTCTTTTGTTGTTGAAAAAACTGGGGAACAAATTGACAGCTCCGAGTTTTTTGAGAATAGTCCCGAAAGAAATTCGTAGTCCCGAGTTAATGGTTGCGTTAAGATTTCATATTTGCTTTTATTTTTTTAATTCAATATTTACTTTTATTCTATTTTATTATTACGTTTTGAAATTGTATTTATTATTATTTCAACACGTAATTGATTTTTCGTCGGTTGGCCTTGTAATTTAAAATCATGCTCTGATTATGAGCATAACACCTAAATCATTACCCCGTTTCTTAAAAAATTTCCGTTCCATGTAATTCCTGCCTCACGAAAGCAACCTCATCGAATTTTCAATGAAAACGTTTAGAGTACAAAGAATGCAATTGATGACAAAGGTCTCAAGCTGCTCCATTAAATACAACCATGCCGAATTATAAAAGCAGATTAACCCTTCCGTGGACCATTTATTTATCTTTTAAATTTCTCGTAGTTTATGTTTTATTAACAACTAAACAATGCCATCTAAGGAAATATATTTTGTTTTGTCGAATTTTATGTTTACATTTAAATTTTAGAGGTGGGAAGAATACTTCCCAAGGAACCTTTTCACCGTCATAAAGAAAATTAAATTGAATGGCGATTATTTCTCTTGAAAAGATGAGAAGCAGGTTGCAATTCGCAAGGGGACATCACATTCTGCACACATGTAGCGAGTCCTCTTTTCTTGTCCCTTTCTGCTATATTTCCTACATCGTCTATAGTTGGAAACCATCTTTGGCATATGATTTCCCACACTGGCTAAGCGGACATCATCCGGAACTACATACTTGTTTGCTTGAAAACTAGCAGGACGTCCTTTCTTTTTTCTTGAGGGATATCCATCTATAAGCTGACGAGCTATATTGCTGGTCTAAACTTCTGTTTCTTTTATTCATTTGCCACAGTATTAAATTAATTATGATGGCCAGGTAAATAAGAAAATAAAAGATACTATACCACCATTTTACAGATCTTCTTATTTTGCATATTCTTTTCTTTGATCGAAGCGATCAACCCCTCCCATGACATCGTTACATACAGCGACAGCTTTTGGACAAGGTACCCCTTCATTAGTACCATCTTTTTTTGTCCAATTTACAGATGTCATAACCCCTGGATTATATGCAGAAGCACAAAACTGAAGCGGGAATTAGTCTTCCCATCGTTATAATAGCAAGGCCAATATATTATAATGGGTTTTACGCTTCCCACGGATGTGTTTTGTAAGATCATGTAGATGGGAAGTAATCTTCCCAATGCCCACGAAAGGGTTAAAGTTAAGATCTCTAATGATCCTCACAATACTCATGTAGTGAGGTGTGGATTTTAGTGAGAGGATTTCTACAATCGTCATTTTAAAATTATTCGAAGTTCCATCATCAATACCTCGTAGTGTTGCCCCAAGAACAAAAGCACATTATTAACATAATGCCGATAGTTTTCTGAAATCTACTATGCAGCCTGTTTTACATGTGAGCTTTTATTTATTTTTTAAATATTTATTCGTTTCGAAATATATATCTTTAGATTGTATTCTGTGATTTTTTTTTCTCAAAGCATTTTCTGATACGTGTTTTAAAATCTCCGTTACTTACAAGTTCTAAAATTTCTCTGGAATGAAACCAGAAACAAAAATAAAATTGTTCTTTGCAAAACTCTGCAAAAAGTGTTAGCCACCGACTACTTGCGATCACTTTTTTTAAGAAAAAGATGGAGATATGGTGATTTTTTGTGGTTTTTAGATTTGCTTTTAATACATTTTAAGAAAAATATGCTAAAAAGGGAAAAAATCGAAAAACATTTACAAAAAATAACATAAATGGGCCCATTCTCAACCAAAAGTTTATGAACAAATCCTCAATTTTTCAATTATGATGTGTTGCTATTTTACTCATTTTTGTAATGACCTTCAGGGTAAGAGATATTTTAATTTTTACAAAAACTAGAGCACTTTGTTCTACTTATTAAACGAAATTGCTTAAAATAAGTGATTATATATTGACATAAGGAACTGTAAATATTGTAATAAAACTGTGATTGATAAACCTAAGGTAAAAACACTTCTACTATTATACAGTACATACATAAAAAAATTTCGGTTAATTGCTTTCAAAACTTTTTTAGCAGTATCTGATCCCTTTTGAGCATTTTAAAAAAGCACACATTTCGAGTAAAACGCGTTTTAAAGTATGACATCTTGCTTAAAGTAATGGCATCTGCTTTTACTAAAACACTTGTAGTTTTTGTTCTAGAGAGCGGAAAATAATAAACTTGGTATTTTATCAAGCTAATAAGATGGTCAATAAAATAAAATCATAAAAAAATGTCAATTTTTGGCAAAATTCACAATTTTAGGGTGGATACCTTAACAGGCATTTAGTGTCTTTGAAGACCAACAGGGTAGATGGGGCTGATGCACGTAAAATCTGTCAAAGCTCAAAGTCTTCCGTTGGTGTGGTGGGGAAGTTTGGACAGCTCAGGTGTCGCTCTCGTCACAAGTAATGAGGTCCGTCGCCAATAGCCCACGTGTTTCTTCACAGTGCGATGCAAAATAAAAATTAGATAACCAGATCTACAAACTCCAATACAAAGTTCGAAACTGTGAAACTGTTAATTTTACAAATTCTATTTTACGAATCAGTTACGGAAACAGTTATTATTTAAAGATTAATAGCAAGAAATTTATTTAAATTAGTATGTTATAATTATATAATTATAATTGCCAAACGAGTTATAAGAAAATGTAACATTATTCCCCCAAACGATAATAACTACTTCATTCTTAACGTTTATTCCACCATTGACGAATTCATACAATAATAAAAAGTGGATATATCTTAATCCTTTTAATAAAGATATAATATTTATATAAAACTATCAAATTAAAGTTATTTATTTGATAAATAAAGTTTAATATTTATATTTCATTTTAATTTTATTATAAATTTTCCTTGATGTGTAGCTACAGAACCCGAATGGTTATAGCTGAAGTGTGAAATAAAATTCATAAAAGTATTTTACGAACTATTAAAAAAGCATTAACATAAAAAGTAAAAAACATAAAAGTATTTTCCGAAGTATTTTTTTATCACCAAACTTATACCAACTTTTCTTATGCGCTTAACTTTTTTAATTTCGTGTGTGTACGTCTTTATTGTAAGAGTAGAGTTTTAAAATCACTTCATGAATTTTTAAATTTTTCTTCAAAGAATTAAATGATTAGCTCTAGCACAAAAACTCATAATACTTATGCTTAGGAGACTATTAAAAAATTTGTGAAAACCATTAAGTCAACGATTCTTTTATAAATTGTACAATGTCTCCTTTTTTTTTTTTAAATAATCAACTACTGAGTATAACTACGTATTCTGTACAACATAATTCACGAAATTTTTCCCTTTAGTATAGTTATCAGCATGACTCTATGTCTGTCTGTGTGCTTTAAATAAGAAAGACGTCGCAGACAAAGCAATTTAAATAATCTTCCCAAAAATTGTTTTATATCTTCCCCTTGTGAATAAAATACTTTGTCAGTAAAATTCAAAATCCCTACGAGAAAGTTTATTTCAGCGGAGGTGTGTCAGGAGCACGTGATTGTGAAAGCCAAAAGACTTCATTTGCTGTCACTTTATTGTCTTCTTTTTTAAAAAAAAATCTTTCTTCTTAGGAGAAGGGATTGAGAAAATTGGCTGAAGATTTATTTTGCTTTCTCCTAGCTTGGAGTATTGGGATTGATGAGCATATGTTGCTTTTAAGGGTGTGATTTTCTATTGATAGAACAGGTCGACATGTTTCGAACAATGAATGGAGAGTTATAAAAAGAATCAATGGGTTTTATTTTGTTCTTTGAGTTCAAGTCACGTTGCTTCTTATTGCGGTTTGTGATTGGTTAGTTTAACCCGCACAAACTGAAACGTATAATCGTTTCTTACTATGATGGTAGTACCTAACGATCGTTGAACAAAATTAAGTTAAACCAGTAATTTTAAAAAATTTAATTCATTCAATTCCTACGTAGGTCAACAAAGAAAAATTTTGTTTTAGTTACTTATTACTAAGTAATTACAATTAATATAAATTATATAAATATGACAGAATCACATCAATAAGGGCATATCTGATAGGTTACAGTACTCGAGCGAACCCGACCTAATGATAAAAGTAGTCAACATGACACAAATAATCACTTAAATTATTTATTCAGAGTTAACCCTAATCAAGATATATGAGAAAAATCAACAACTAGATTTCAATTACGAAAATGTATTTATCTGTAAGACTGACAGACATTCCGAGGCAGTAACTCCCACAAAACAAAGGAAACTGTACAGTGTTGAAGAGACAACTTGAATCCGATGATCAATAAGATTTATCCAAGAACTTACCACTACGAATTTCATTCTCAAAGCAAATAAGTTCCTGAGCTTGGGCAAGAAATTACTAACTAGTTGATGAATCTAATTCTCAAACTGATAGCGAAACTAATAATGTTCTAAGACAATCAGATACAGTCAAAAATTTCAAAGGTATAGGAGCTAGGATATCCTTACAACAGCTCTGAAAACATCGCGATGGATCATCACTTTAATTCGCATGTACCTTAAGTTACAGAAGTAATAGGCTCATTTTTATTCACAATTGGAATTACTGGCTGTATTGAACGAAACATAGAAATAAGAATTTTAGAGTACTATAGATAATATTAAAAAATCCAGTTGATGAATTTAAATATATATATATATATATAAATAAGGGCAAATATATACAAAGCTAGATTGCGCATTGGATCTGATAACAAAAAGAAAATCCTTTTCTTTTTTTATCAAAACTATAGTTTTATTCATCTAATACTCCTGTTCTTTGAGCTAAGAATACTTTTTGAAATTTTCTTTGAATAAATGTTGCTACAAATAAAATTTGAAACTGTGTTTTTGTAAATATATGTTTCAAAGAATTTGCTCTGTAAAATTTATATTGAATAGCAAAAAAATATAAAGTAAGAAATAACTATTAGTTTGAAGGAGAATATATTTATATTTTCATCAGTGACTGTTTTATTTATTAATGTAACAATTTTATGTTTAGTATCAATCTAAAAAGAGTCAGCATGTAATAGTTCTGATTTTTTTTTATTAGAACTATTGCCTTTAAATTATTGCTTATCTTTTATAAAAATAATAATCTCCTTTCTAGACAGTCTCAAGGTCAGATAAAAACCATTAAAAAAGGGGGGGGGGACTTCAAAATTGCACTAGAAAATTATTTTTATAAAATGTCAATAAATATAAATCTCCTGAATTTAAAGAATAATTTCCTTTTTGTCCATTTTTATAAAAATAAATATATAAAACCTTTTGCATATGACTGTTAATTTTTTTTTTATTCATAGCATCTTTAATGTGTTACAGAAATTATTTTCTCAATCATTTGATGATTATTATACCTTTTTTTTTCTTTTTATAAATAGGCAGAATTTTTTTTATTTTCGATTAATAACTTTTCTTTGCTTTTATTACATTTAATACAAATTTTCTTGACTTCTACTTTTTGATGCATTAATAAATTACACGCTTAAAATATTTTTGTGTATGATATAAGTCTGATGGGTCGTAATTCAAAATTTGAAAATCGCGCAATGATGGATAGATTTCATTTAAAAAAACATTTAAATTGTTAACTGATTGTAAATGAATATATGATCGGTCACATATAGTTTCATAATGCATCAAGAAAAACATATAAATGATAATAAACTTGATATTTTAACTTAAAATATTCTGCATATTTTTAATTGTATTTTTCTTGAGTTGAGTGAATATTAATTTCGCACTGTTTAGCTACACGAGGGCTTTTAGACGACGGACCTCGTAATTTTGAACCATGGTCAAGTGACGAGGACGACACCTAAGTTAACACCCCCTCTCCTAACTACCACACCACACCAACGGGAGGATGTTTGTGCTCTCGTCAGATTTAACGTGCATCACTCCCCGTGCACGGCAGGCCTTCAGTGGTACTGGGCTCGAACTCTTGACACGACAGCCACGTGTTCGTTACCTTTATCACTAGACTATCCGTGCGACCCTGTACTTTTCTTCAAGGGGCATGTCTAACTTCGTAGGAAGTAAAAGTAACGAGAATAATTTGATGAAAAATATTTATTCTTTTATATTCTTCTTTATAAGATAATTTCTTCTCGAAAGTATATGTAAACTTTATATTTTCACTAGCCGTTAACCCCCCCCCCTTCACCCCACCCCCAGCTTCACTGAAAATTTCATATTGTTGTACAACTGTATATTATTTTTAAGTGTTGTTGAGAGTGAGAGGGAGATCCAAATCCCCTAGCATTAAGCTTCCGTTTGTATAGAAAAACATTCATATAACACTCTCTTCTTGATATAGAAAGAAGATGACTTAAATTTCTAAAGTGAAACTGTATTTTTTAATGCTTCCATACCCCTTCTCAACAAAAGAAACATCTTTACCAAAATTCAAGTCTGTTGGAGCCAAACAGTTCAAAATCAGGAGTTTTTTTATATCTATAACTTTCCCGTAAATTCTTTTGGGGTCGATTTCCGCAAAACTCGTTCTTAACGAATCTCTTCTCGACAAAATAAAGATACTTGCTTAATTTCAGGTCTGTAGCTGTAATATTTCAAAAACGGGAGTTTCCTTTATCTATAGCACCCCCATAACCTTCCTCCCCCCCTTGAAAGTTGATTTTCTGAGAAATCCGTTCTTAGTGGATTTCTATCCAACAAAAGAAACATGCTTGCTGAATTTCATGACTGCAGGTCTATTAGTTCCGGGGATCTCGTGTTGAGTGAGTAAGCAAGTAAATGATTGAGTTGTTTTTCTCCTACTTGCATAGATTATAAAAGTAGTTCATAAACTATTTTAAATGAAATTACACATTTAAATTCGTTAATTCAAATGTAATCTTTTCATTAAAATTGAAGCCCTTTTTTTATTATTTTATAAAGTAATAGTGTTTCACATCCAAAAGTTATTCTTATGAATAAATTTTCTCAGAATAATTATATTAAACGAATGGTACCCTTTAAAAATAACTAGTTCATTAGAGTTTCTGTTCATTCATTATTTTTTCCTCTTTTAATTATTTCATTCAAAAGTCTATCAGCAAGCAATTAATTTTAAACGGGAAGATACATAATAGCTCTTTTGAATGTCAGTTCCAAAAGCAAATATCTGTTTTTAGCTAGTACAACTTTTTCATAATACGAACATTTTGATGCAGACATAACAAACGAAAAATGAGACCGTTGATGCTAGATAACCTTTAGTCAAATAATCATTAAATATATAACAGCAAGAATCTCATAACAGAAGCAAGATTTTCTCGTTTATATCACAGTGAAAATATTAATCGAATAAAATGCGAAAAAAAATTAAAATTTTCGAACATGTCATTAAAAAAAAAGTAAAGACCATTTCCCGGAATCAATTCAGCTGTCTTCAAAACCTATGAAGTGGGTCATAAATGAATGTAAAAAAAAATAATTTTTCTTTAAAGTATAAAATTTTGATTTCCGTATACAATTAGCTATAATTAATGCAAGCGTAAAACTCCTAATTTGCAAAGTACTTATTTATCCTCGTAATTTAAATGTTAAAAAAAGGGTCAGTTTGTATTTCAAAGAATGCTTCATTAATGAGACATTTAAAATTCATTTTATGGAGAAAACATTTTACAAATTAATTGCCCTATATTATTTTCACACATAAAAGGGGTTTCTGCCATGTAAGGTTATGTACAGTCAGCAAAAAAAAAAAAAAAAAAAATACCTTAAACACAAGAAAATAAAAATGTCAGTTGTTTTTATTTAGGAACAATTTCACACACACAGAAATATTCCATTTAGGCCAAAATCTGCTAATATACTTTTATCTGTGCTACTTAACAGCTGTTTATTATATTAAAGTTCTTCATTGTGTTGAATACATCGGATTTAATTGGGCAGGATTAAGTGTATGTTTCACACATTACCATATAAACAATACAATTGATTATTTTTAGGATAAAAATAGAGGTATAATCTTTGCAAATAAAGGATGTGGGATTAAAAAGTTGGCTTACTTAAAAAAAAGTACGATAAACAATGAAATGTGAAAGTTCACATCGTATGTGTTGCTTTACCGTAGTAAATTAATTCCTTCAATGAATCAACAAATGTGTGTGATCTTTAACATTTGAATAAATTTTCTTATTCTTATTTCTCCCTAAATTTGGGTACAATAATATATAAACTTCAGGTAACAAGTCTGAAGGTAAACTTTGTGTATTCAAGAGAATAATAATAAGCAAACTTTAGGGTGTAGGTGGTAAGCTGGTTGATTGAATAATGTATTTGTTACAGATCATTCTTTCAAAAACTGCTTTGCAATGAAAGTTGATGCCTATTTAACTAGGAGAAGTCGCGTACTCAATACTAACGTTAGTGGTCCCTCGGGGTGATGGAGTCACCCCAATCCTTTTTTTTTATATATGTAGGATATCCCATAGAACTTTCTCTTTTTTTTGTAAAAGGTTAGATCATCCCTTTGCAGAGGACGGCAATTTTAGTCGAAAACAGCATTCCACGGCAATGCCATCTAGCGTGCCTATTAAAACGCTGACTCGATTTGGTTTCGTTAGAGACCCACTAACCATCGACTAGTAAGCATAGTATCAGCGCGTCCGCGCACTTTCGCCACAACTGGCGGTAAGTCACCTACACATCGCACATAATGAGTTTTATTTAAATTCTAACGTCCTCCTAAAAGGAATTATCTATCCTTCCTATATTGATTTTTCTATATTAATATCTGCCTATATTTTTTAAATGCCTGCATGTCTTAATTTCCTTTTTTTTTGTAAATATTCCCCATATAAATACTTTCCTATAACTTGTAATAAATTATTTAGTTTCTTTAAACTAATTTATCTACTCTATATTTCAAAGTTAACCCATACACCGTAAAAACCCCTAGACACCCCGTCAAATAAAAACACCACAATCTGAAGAATCTAAGTTTTGCGGAAGATTTCGGTTAGATTCCCACATATATAATTGTTTTTACTGTACACGATAAAAATCTTAATTCCAATGAATAATTTGACAAAGAGAAAGTGTACTTACCAGTGTGTCTTTGATAACTGTTACACTAAAATGTTTCAAATGTGCGTGACTTTAATAAATGACACAAATCCGGAGATTTTTCGTTAATAATACAGGAAGGATATTTATAAGCAAAACTCTAATATCTTGACCAAATTATTGTAGTTTTATTGTTCTTGATGGTTGACAAATAGCATATTAAACAGTTTTTTTCCCCACAGAGCCCACTGTGTCTGGTGGTACACTTGTAGCTTCATATCTTTTTTTAAGGAGTTTTTAAGATAGCAATTGAAAATTTTCCTTTCAACTCAACCGTTTCATGTCCATCCCTTTTATGAAATTTACTTTCGCTATCATGATTAATATCCGTTATTTCATCAGGTTTATCCCTTGGTTGATCAGTTTGAACTCCATCCAATAGAGATCGCAGATGACCTTTTCTTTTTATATATATATTCTGTTGATTTACAATTATAAACCATAATGAGTCGGACAGAACAGCTGTCAAAATCACTAGGTTGTTCACAGGGGGAAAATGTAGCCTGTTCATAGAAAATATTTTTGAACAACAGTGGCCTCGCGGGGAATTAAGTCACTTCAAGTACCTTAAGATTGTAAAAAACTTTTTTCAATCCCTAAAAATGAGGGAAATGTGTGACAAATACATTTTAGTTCCCATGAGGACTGTCATGTAGAAGAATAGTGACAAGGGGTCATTGATAACAAATAAATAGTTTTCCCAGAATTAAAGATTTCGTGAGCCTGGGGTTGAACCACTCCCGGATCAACTGACTTATGGTGCTCACAAAGTCTTCTTTCTGAAGTGAAGTGAAGTGAAATTTACAAGAATGTAGTGTCTTTTCTGGAGTCACCGTCGACAACTGACCATTGTTCCAAATTTTTTATGACATGATTTCACTGCCAATAGCACATCATGATATATGAGTGCGACACATATAGACATACAATCTCTCCTCTCTCTCTTTCTCTCTCTTAATGTATATATCCACTAAAGAGTCCTTATGAATAATCATTGTTTAATAAGAAGTAAATCGGTGTATTCGCCCTCAACTCTCAATATGATTGACCAGAAAATAGGATTCTTTGGACAGAACAACTTCCATTCTTCTATGTCCAGTTCCAATCTGAAATGGCCAGTTGCAGGGGCTGTTGAAGATGATGTGCCGTCATTGTAGGAACGCGATTCGAACGCTTATTGTATGGGCTCATACATAGCAGTGTACTCTGCACTATGTATGGAGACTCAGTCTGGGTTTCCACCGTTATAGTTGCATTATAGCCCTTCGGTCATGGCGAACAATATGTAAGAATCTTGCTCTCTCCGAAATCAATGCACCGTGGCCGACAAACAGATGGATGGCGACTTGCCGTTTTACCATCCAAAACCATTTTTGATAAGCAGCACACCAGCCAAATGTGAAGTTTCTGAAATTGGTGTTTCCAGACACCGAATCAAAGCAATTTAACCTTTTTCGAAACCTGATAAATCAGCTGCTTATCCCAATATGTCACTAACTACTCTATATGAGGAAATACATTGAATAGGTGGCTATTGAGATCATTCTGAATCAAAATCTACAAAATAAATACATATATAAAAAAAATGTAATTGACTTAAGTAATAGAAAGTGGTACTTACGTATTATACCGAGGAACCAAATTCGCCAAACGAAAGTACATCATTCATTCAAAAATGGCCGACTGGGTGGTGTAGTTGGTTTGTCGCTGGCCTTCTGCACCCAAAGTTGCGGATTCGACCCTAGCCCAAGTCGGTGGATTTTCAAGATGCAGAAAATAGACAGCGGCCGTGTCGATGATTATGCGACATGTAAAAAATCCCTTGAAATTCCCGTTTGGCTTGGGTGCCCTCGGCAAAATTAAATTCCTAAGTACAATTTCGCATCTTCAGAGCTCAGGTATCTGGGGAGGTAACTGGGCGTCAAAATTACTTGCGGCAATTGGTGTCGACTATACGGTGTCCCACTAAAATGTGATACCAGCTCCTGGAGAATGAACTAGGTCTGCAAAGGTAAAAAATACCAATACGCAGCCCCATTAAAACAAAAATGTCTCCAAAGGCTATCATCATTATTATTACTGTGTTTGAACGTGTGCGGGAACAGTTTCCACTATTAGCTGTATTTCACGGCATTTGGCGATGTCTTTTGATTGGACAAAATTGGTCGACAGTATAATGGATACCTGGAAAGATATGCTGTAGAAATTAATTAATGCGTCTGCTAAATCATAATTTAATTACATTGGAGCCATTAACATTGACATCATTTTTTGTCCCACTGTTTTGTACTCTTTTTGACAACTGAATATGCCGCAATACAAAGTAGAAACGTACATGAAGTTAATCAAAAGGAAAATCCTGATTAAGGTCTTTGTACTAGTAAAATACAATGACGTGGAAGGAATATTGTACAATTAATTAAATTAACGAAAAGTATGGCGAATCCAGCATTGGAAAAATAGCCAATACATCCCATATTAGATGGTTGGGTCACATATTTGGATATCTTATTAGCTGGAAATCAGTCATTATAACTTTTTCAAGAATCAATGGAAAATGAAGGAAAGGTCGCCAAGTAGGCGGTTGGATAATGTAGAAACTCACTTAAGGATAATTGGAATTTACTTATGAGGGCTAGTGCGCCTGGTAGGGCCTGTTGGAGAACACTTTACGAGACAGCCTTAGCCTGCAACAGGCTGTAGTGCTTAAGAAAAATTAGAATAAGGGAGTGAGTTAGTGAGTGAATATTAACGTTGCACTGTTCAGCTACACGAGAGATTTTGGCGACGGATCTCGTAATTTTGAGCCATGGTCAACTGACGAGGACGACACCTGAGCTGGCGCTTCCTCTCCTAACTATCACACCACACCAACGGGAAGACGTTTGAGCTTTCGACAGACTGAACGTGCATTGCTTCCCTACACGGTGTACTGGGCCCGAACCCATGACACGCCAGCCACGAACCGACACCCTGAACACTAGGCTACCGCGGCCAAGAAAAGAAAAAAATATGCCGCAGTATAATTTACGGTTAGTTTAAACGTGCATTATTTCATGAGTTTTGATTTTTAATAATATTACACAGGTATACCCATTTTATAATAGCCAAATATTCAAATCCCCGTCAACGTGTGTAAAACAACACTCAACATTTCATTCAAGATTTGTTTCTCAATTAGTATTCATTCGATATTCGTATTCATTCTTCACCAGTAAAAAATCTGGAATCTTTTATATATATATATATACCAAATAATCAAACATTCCTTATAAATAAGCAATAAATGACAAAATGCATCTCAAAAGACAGAATCAGCAGGACATGAAAAAAAAACAAAGCAGCACTCTCGACGACAAGAAAGGATGAAGACAAACAAGAACAACAACTTCAGATTTTAAAGACAAAAAGCTCATCGACGGGAAAAGCTGAACGTTAA
>BMAO01032711.1:0-30027 GCA_019973975.1 Trichonephila clavata
CTCTTTCAACAGTTCGCGCAGAAGCAGGTATTTCTTGAATTCGTGATAATATTGTTTGCAAGTTAGGTAAATCACTGAACAATATTTCAGAACTTTTTAAAAATGTGTCCTTTATATTTCGCCATCTGTAAAAGGTTTCCTTTGGCTGCTAAACAATGAGCAATGACGAAACTACATTCTGTCGCTTTTGGTTTGACTTCAATTGTTTGACACAAAAATGTAATTTCTTTTTATATCCAGAATAGCTCTTTCTAAAAACTTTACATTTCTCATCAGAATTCTTAAATGTGGTCTGGTGTTTAGTTTAAAATGTTTTTATACACTTGACGTACGACATACGACATTTCGCGACATAGCACACATACAGCGCGATCTTTTTGTTGTATGAATCCAAATTCGTTAGTCCAAGAATCTTGGAAATCGCGAACATCAAGCTTTCTTTTTTTAGTCGCCATTTATTCAATATGTAACTATTAACTGGCACAATGATGAAACAAACAATATACAAATTTTACAATAAAAAACACGTGAAAAGTTAAAGTGACCAAAAAATCAAGTCGTGCATCAAACTTAATTTAACTTCGACTGAATTCATACTCGGTATTCGTATATCGGCGTGACTAATAGAAAACATAAAAAATGTGTTCTAATATCTATTTTATTAGCTTAATTCGCTCCAAAAGTAAACATTAAATAATTATGACTTCTTGGCACAACACTCAAAAAATTACATTTTCTCTTAATATTTAGTTAAAAAGGACCTTTGTGAAATCTGATTCACTTGCCAATTAACCACATCATTGTGTGTTTCTTTTCACCGAATTATTTCCAATCCAAGTTAAATATGTTGATGGAATAACTATTTTTGTTTAATATATTTCGGATGGAAAACGTCTGTTAAGCAGAATTTTAATTTATACTAAGACTTTGTTTTTTCTTTTTCCGTCATGCCCAAACTTTTGGTGGGTAAAAGACAAACTACTTACTTTTTATTACAGAGCCGTGATGAATGATTCTCATTTTGCAAGTATTACTCAATAATTTTTATTTGTGTTGAATATTTAATGCTAATAGTAAGTCACATTTAAACAGAAGATGTTTTCTTTTACATAAAGCATACAAACTACAAGCAAGCTGATTCAGCAGAATCGTTTTATGGCAAAAAATCGAAAATGGAAAATAACCTTTATATAAAAATGTACGAGGGGATGAAAGGAGAGACAGAACGATTCAGCTTTATATATAGTATACATCTTATAATTTTGTAGAGTGGTGGTGTGCCACTGGAAATTTCTCCGCGTGCCATAGGTTGCCAACCCCTGGTCTAGAGGGATATTCTCCGACAAATCTCGTTTCAGTGGGACAAGTGATTCTGAGTGATTCTCCAATTACTGTGGAGAGAGCGTGGAACACGTGATGCACAACTGTTTGTAAAACATGATAGGTATGGCCCAGGCATGGTGGTGTGGGAAGGCATGCACAGTGGTTCACATCTTTAAGTGAGGAAGCGTTACTTCGCAATGGTATTGCAGAAAGATTATTCTGGATCATGTTCATATTTTTAGGGGTGCTGTAAATCAAGACTTTCTGTTTTTTGACGATAATGCGCAGTCACACAGAAATATTGAGGAATTGGTCACACTGCAAAGTGAAAATATTCTCCGTATGCAATGGCCTGCTTACTCTCCCGAACAAAATTCTATTAAACCTAACTGGGATGCTCTTGGCAGATGTGTGTCACAAAGAGCCATCCCTCCCCGTACAGTGCAAGAGCTCAAAACCGCCTTGAGAGAAGAGTGGGACAGTATCCCTCAAGGACTTTTCGATAGTTTAGTGAAGAACATGGAAAACAGATGCAAAATATGCATTAGTGGGGCGGTTAACACACATCTTTCTAAAATATTCGTGTCTGCAACATGCTGATCTGAAGATCAATTTTTTGTGGCCGTTTTTAAATCATCCAAGAAGCATATTTCTTATTTTTAATTCTTCTATGTGGCGATATCTGCCTCTTTTTGTACTATAATAAATGCACATCATCCCTACTAATATGTACTTAGTTTCATTCTTCAATCATTGTCTATTCTTAATTATTCAGAAAAACGTAACTGTTCCTTAGCAATTGTCAAGCAGTGTAGATGACGATTAAATTAATATGTCTGTGGAATGTTTATTGAAACATCCGAAAACTCTTCAGGAGTGATGGCATAGTGTGCGTTGTCTTGCTCAAGAAGGAGATGCTAAAGAAGCACAAATTTGGGTACGTTGTCGTCACCGATAGCTCGTTAGCGTTGACCTGTGAGTAAATGAGCGAGGGAATATTAACGCCGCACTATTCAGCTACTCGAGGGCTTTTGACGACGGACTTCGTAAATTTAAATCATGGTCAAATGACGAGGACGGACCAGAGCTGGCACCCCTCTCCTAACTTCCACATCAAACCAACAGACAGATGCTTGAACCTCGACAGTATAACAGCATGGCCCCCTATACACGGAACCAGGATTCAAACTAAAGGCACTCCGACTATGCGTTCATGACCATAACCACTAAGCTGACGTTTAGTTTTTTTAAAAGTTATATCCTTTTTCCCGAAATTTTTGTGGTTGCGTAGACTAGTAGTTATGATCATGAACTCGTGGATGGAATGCCATGGGTTCATCTGGTGCCATTGAAAATGCACGGTGGAGGGGTAAATGCTCGATAAATCTGTCGATGCTCAATGTACTCTCGTAGGTGGATGCAGTAGTTAGGAGAGGGAGTGTCTATTAGGTGTCATCCTCGTCGCTTGACGGACTTTCAAAATTACGAGGTCCGTCACCAATATTCCTCGTGTTACTGACCTTAATGTAACTATCTCTTCCAAGCAATAATTTTCTCTGTGTTTAGAATATGTAAGTGTACATTTATATTCTAACACTCTACCCTTGTTTTTGGTAATATGCATCAGTTTACATCTGCATAGATCAGTATTTTGCAGCTTAACTTAGAAAAAGAACAATTAATTATCGCAGCTCTGAAAAATGCATAATTATTTAAATGAAATGATTTTCAGATACATTACTTTCAAAATGTATAGATCAAAAACGTAACTTATTTCATCCAATTTAACATCCAAACTGAAATAATGAGTGCTTTTGGGATCACAAAATATGATTTTAATCTAATAAATAAGAAAGAAGTACGGTTACAAGCATTGTTCTCATAATCAGCCTCATTAAGGTATCTGCAGCCTTTGATAAACCTAAAGGATAAAAATAAAGTATTTTCTCCCCTATCGGATTAACACTGATCGTAAAATACAACAAATTCACCACTCACATATGCAATATGCAGAGAATACGACCTTTAATAAGCAAAATAAACCGCCGATTTGAAGCACATTAAGCTTCGATATTCCACCCTCTCTTTCGTTTTCCTGCTGTGGCAATTATTTTTAAATTCTTTACAATGGCAATTATTTCCGGATTCGGAAAATCACTGAACCATGTGTAGAACGATTGAGATGGCAGCTAATGAGTAGAATAAATCACGATTTGTTGAATATAATGAATTCCTGAAAAGCAAAGAAACACATCTAACAAAGATAATTCTAATAAATATTTACTTTTTTCAGCTGTCGCATGTTCAAAGCTTTAATAGTCAGTTAATTTCTGTTTCTATAAACAATATAATATATATATATATATAATATATATATATATATATATATAATATATATATATATATATTAAGAAGAATAAAAAATGTCTACAAAAAAAATTTTAAAATTTGATTTTTTTCTGGTTATATGAATTATAAGCAACAGAAATTATTTGAATGGATTTCTTTTTAGTCTTTGTGGTTTTGTGTAAGTGTCACAAAACCTGTTTAATTTTCACACAATAATTTTTCTCTTTGCTTTGATTTATTTCAAAATATGTTTTTGTATTCAAAGCTCTCTTGAAGTTTAACATTAATTTAACATTTACAATAGGATTAAAATATATTCCTTAATAATCATACATGGATATTTTTGATCATTTTACTAAAATATTTTTCTATTTTACAGAAGTAGAAGTATTTTGAATGTTTTATAGAAAAAGAGAAGCAAACAGGAATACAAAAAACTTTCATATTGCTACAACTTTGTTCTCTATTAATGATATATTCAAAAATCTATAATCAAATTGTTTACTTTATGTTTAAGTAGAGTATCAAATTTTAAGGAAATATTGATTTAAATTATAAGGGAGATAGAAAATTAAATATAAAGAAACCTATATTGGAAAAATTAATACAGCAAATATTTATGAATATTTCTTTAACAAATTATGTATTATTAACACTTACATTAAACAAATATTTTTTCTAGACATTACTAAGAAATAAAAAAATTTTAAAGTTTTCTTTCCTTTAATGTGTGTATTTTTTCTAAATATGCAAACGTTATTTTTGTTTCATTTATTAAAAAATAAAGCTATTTAAACCAGTGGTCCTCAACCCCCCCCCCCTTATCCTTGTTCGTTGATCAATGTTATCGGGCCTCCCAATGAAAATTGAATTATTTCCATTTTATTTATTGTGCTGTATTTTTCTAGGGTTTGTGCTACTTTCCATGGAAGAGAAATTAAACTGGAGCTCAGAGACGTTACCTAAAGCCGCACTAATACCACACTTGCGCAAAATATTGTGATATTGGGGAATGTAAAATACAGTCAGAACTCGATTTAACGAATTCATCAGGACCGAACATTTGGTTCGTTAATTCGGGGTTATTCATTACATCGGGTTCTAAGCGAAATATAAATTTTTTGCCCTTACCTTTTGGAAATTATATAAGCAACTGCTTAAGCAAATTCATAGTTAGAAATTACACACTTTTTATTCAACACGAAAAAGTACTATAAGTGAATTATTACGCACCAGTTAATTGGAAATTGTTTAAATTACTGACTTATATATATATATATATATATATATATATATGCTTTAACTTTTTTTTATTTCTAACTCTAAAGAGTTCTTTTCGACTCTATTTGGAGAAGAAAAAACTGCACCATTTTCATCCTGCTACATAAGTGAGAGGTATGTTTTCACAATTTCCATACAATGTAAAACATTAGAAAATGTGACAGTTTTGATGGAGGTACATTATCAATTTCTATATTAGAACCACTATTCATTGACGCTGACAAATCAGCAATATCCTCAATTTTAGTTGCTCAGATAGGGCAGTCCGTCAGCAAATGAATCATAACCGTTAAAATCTTTAAATATCCCCTGGACTCACATGACTCATCTGCACCTGTAAAGTTTATAATGGTCTTCGCCCTTTCCCGTTGAAATTTGTTGCTTACAAGAAAAATCATCTGTTCCCGACAAAAAGGATATGGATTTGAAAAGAAATTCAATTTTTTCTAAAACAAACTACTAAAAAAAATTATACCTGCTGAAATAATCCGTTATTTCGGAGTTTATAATTCGTTAAATAGGGGTTTTGCATTCATTTTAAACCGAGAAACAGAAAAATTCGTCGAGTCGTGAAATTTATTAAAAATGGGGTTCGTTTAATCGGGGTCCGACTGTACAAGCAATAAACGTCTCTCAATTTGCGGGCTACTGTAAAATAATGATATGATGACAAGTCCGCGGTGATAAAAAGTTTGGGTAGCGTTGGTATAAGAGCTATCCCCTTTTTAAAATACTGCGTAGAATGGTCATTGGAGCACTTGAGATCTTAATCCCCTATCTTTAGGATATTGTTTAGCTTTATTGATAGAGTTTGCCTTGTTTATTAGGTAAACATCAGAATTAAGAAAAATTAAAAGTTAAAATTGTGACCTTAGAAATTAAAAATAAAATCGCTGGAGCTAATTTTGTTGTCTGTGTTGAAATGAAAAGAGCAGTGAGAGATAAGAGTGAACAGACGAATCTGTGTTGCCTGAGGCTGAATCCGTTACCGGAGGCTGGCGAACGGACGAGAGCTCTTCTCCCTATAGGCCGAGCAGGTCGCCTCCTGAGATACTCGGAAAGATAAAGTAGGAATTTAACAAAACTGAGTTTTTAAAAGCTAATATTTAAATCTTCATTTGTATGTAAGATGGATTCCAAGACATATCAGTTTCTAGCTAGTATTCTTTATGTAATCATAATTATCAGTTTGATAGAGTCATGGACATCCAAATTTTTGGAGTGAGTGAATATTAACGTCGCACTGAATTAGCAACACGAGGGCTTTTGGCGACGGTCCGCGTAATTTTGAACCATGGTCAAGTGACGCGGATGACACCTGAGCTGGCACCCCCCTCTCCTAACTACCACACCACACCAACGGGCCAAATTTTTGGAAGAAGTCGAGCTAACTCAATGATCATTGTCCGGAAAGAATGGCTAATATTTTTTCTACCAAGTCGTAAATTCGAATCCCTGTACCTCTAAAGATCCATCATCTAAAGGGGCTGATACAAGTTAAATTTATTAAGGCTTTTTATGTTGACGAGGTGTGAAGGTCTGAAAAGTAGATTGCCAGCTCAGCTGCCGTTTTTATTATTTGATTGTAGTTGAAGAGTACGAGGTCTGTCACGAAAAAAATTAGTCGTCGTTTAATTTCAATGTAGACTTTAATAAAAAATTAAATAATCCATCCAATTTGAATCTCTTCAAAAACTATAGTATGCAGGGCTTATGTATTTTATATTATTTGAAATTGCTTAAGAAAACAGTGATTATATTCACATAAGGGACTGTAAATTTTGTAATAAAACAGTGAATGATCAATCTAAAGCTTAAAACAATTCTACTATTATACAGAACTTACAGAAAAAATTTCACACAGTTAATTATGTTCAAAACTTTTTTAGCAATCGCTGACCCCGTTTGATTATTTTCAAAAAATCACATTTCGAGTAAAACGCGTTTTAAAGTATGACATCTTGGTTAAAGTAATGGCATCTGCTTTTACTAAAACACTTGTAGTTTTTGTTCTAGTGAACGGAAAATGATAAACTTGGTATTTTTTAAAGCTAATAAGATTGCCTATAAAATAAAATCATAAAAAAATTTGTCAATTTTTGGCAAAATTCACAATTTTAGGGTAGTCGGATACCTTAGATTTGAAAAGAAACTTATTCTCTCCAAGCATAAGACAAGAATAATAACAAAAATAGAAAGAAAATGAAAATTAAATAAAAACTTGCACTCTATATGTTAAAGAATTTCTTAGATTTTTAAATTTAGTGTATTTCGAGATAATTTGCGTCAGTTATAAGAGCAATTGCTGCTATTTTCTTTCTGGAAAGAAGTACCGTTCTCAAAATTAATCCCTTTAATATTGTACGCATTTCAATACAATATCTCCTGTTAAGAGCAAAATCTTTCCTAATCCAAGAAGGCAGTAATTTGCAAAAGTGATTATAATGCAGTTTAATTCTTTTAAAATATATTTTAATTTATAAATTTTGGAGAAAGTGAGTGTTTTATTTAAGTCGCACTATGAAGCAGCACGAGGATTATTGGCGACGGATCTTGTAATTTTGAATCTCGGTCAAGTGACAAAGACAACACTTGAGCTAGCAACCCCCTCTCCTAACTACCACACCAATGGAAGGACATTGAACATCGAAAGATTTATATTGCATCAGCTTACTCACTCCTTTGTTCGTCATTTGTCCAATATTTCCTTTTACCTTATATAGTAACTCTGCTACACATTATTCTAAAAATAAGTATTTACCAACTATCAACTATCTGGATATTTACTTTCATTCCAAGATTTCTCTTTCTGTCTTAAATTTTGCATCATCTTAACATTTTTTTCCTAATTCCACAAAGAGTTGAAATTATTGTTCTACCATATTTGATTACTCTGGATTTTTATCGTGATTAGATTTTTATCATTGGATCTGGATTTTTATCACTTGCTGCAAAACAAAGAGTAATGCGTTTAGTATGCAGGATGCAATTTTCAAGAAAAGTTTTAATTTTAAATTTTGAAATTATTGAAGATTTCTCAATTTTTTTCAATTAATGCAAGCATTTTTACCATTACACAAACTTCAAAAGTTTGAAAATAAGAATAATTGTCGAATTTATTTTTCAGAAGTCCCTCGAGATTCTTTCTAAGTAAAGACAAAGAAAATAAGATTATATCCTTTTTAGCGTAATTTCTCTTATGTTAAATAGAGAATCAACTAAACATTGAAACATTGATTTTTTAACATAACCACGCACATTAGCGTTAAATTACAATTTATTTTATTGGTTAAAACTTCAGGCCCAATTTGAAAAGATTTTATTTTTGCCTTGAGCTTTTTTTTTACAGAATTCTATTCTTTAGAGTATTTCTAAGACAAAGATATCAGGGACCTTTAAAGAATATTAGAAAAAATTAATGAATCATAAATGCTCCACATTTAATCTTTCATGGTAGAATATTAATTTTCTGGAGTAGAAATTTTCTATTAAAATTTAAGATAGATGCTAATAGAATAATTTGGAAAGAAATTCTCTTGATAAACATATAAAATAAGTCTGCAAAATGACCGATCCATTTTGTACTAATTTTAATGGATCATTAATGTTATGCATATTAAAATTCTGGAAATAAAATATTTCAATTTTATGAAAGTAAATCTTAATTTTTGTTCGTCAATTCTTACTTTTATTTTTAATTAATACTAAAAGCTTGAAAAATAGTTAACGGTATCTGACTACTTGCGACCACTTTTTGTAAAAAAATGGAGTTGCGGAGATTTTTTATGGTTTTTAGATTTGTTTAGTTCATTCAAAGAAAAACATACTAAAATTAAGAAGATAAAAAGAAATTATTATTACTAAAATGGGAAAAAATTAGTAACAATTTATATATATATATATAAAATAACATGTGGACGGGGTCCATTCTGTACCAAAAATTTATGAACAAATTTTTAAATTTTCACTTCTGATATGTCGTTATGTTGTTCAGTTTTGAAATGACTTTCAGAATAAGAAAAATTGTTATTTTTAGAAAAAACTTGCAGAACTTTATCTTAGTTATTATGTGAAATTGCTTAAAATAACAGTGATTATATTAACATAAAGGAATGTAAATTTTGTAATTAAACAGTAATTGATAAATCTGAAGGTTAAAACACTTCTACTACTATACAGATCAATAGCTGTCTCCGTTTGAGCATGTTAAAAAAAACACATTTCGAGTAAAACGCGTTTTAAAATATGACATCTTGCTTAAAGTAATGACATGGGCTTTTACTAAAACGTACTTTTTGTTCTAGTGAAAGGAAAATAACAAACTGGGTTTTTTTATAAAGCTAATAAGATGGTCTATAAAATAAAAGCATAAAAAATCGTCAATTTTTCGCAAAATTAACAATTTTAGGGTAGTCGGATTCCTTTAGAGTGATATCCCATTAGACAAATAAATTTTCTTTGTTATCTATGTTTGTTTGTTTCTTTCTTTGTGTCATAATTAATTCTGAAAAAAATATAAATAATTTCTATTTATATTAATTGTACATGTTAAAATACGCTTTTGCCACTCGGATATTTTATGTCTATTTTTCATTACTTAACAAAATTCGCCAAGTACCAGTACATTCCGAACGTTTTATTTAGCTATTTGAATAAGTTATAAGAAGTTCAAAATGATAAGCAAAATTAAAATAATCCAGTGTCGGTGCATTTTTCTTTTTTAAACATAAACAGATTTAATTGCGTAGTTCAATAATGTCAGATTTTCAAACTAGATAAATTAAGAACTAAATAGTTCTTAATATTTATAACTAAATAATTTGCAGAATGTGTAACCAGCATAAATTAACTCTATTTTTTTATGAAATTAGAAAATCAACTCAGTAGAATTTCTAAGATCATATGAGCTCCAACTAACGTAGTTCAGGAATTATGAAATAATTCAAACTCCTTCTGGGATAAATTTACTACAGCTACACTGATGTTTAGTGATATTTCACACTTACGTTGAAATGCAGTTTAAAATGCATATCTATATTCTCAACAGCATTTTAGAATAATACATTAAATTTGAAATATTATTTAACTTATTTTTTCCGTACGTGCTTGAGTAAGTGTTTATTAATGTCGCACTATAATGCAACATGAGAGCTATCGATGACGGACCTCAAAATTTTGAGTTATCAGTTTAACTACATCTACTGCCTACTATCAGTCTAACTACACACTAACTATCAGTTCAGAAATATGTAAGGAATTGAAATACTACAGAATTTCTGTATATATATATGTAAAATAACTTAAAAAATTCAATACACACCTTTTATTCTAGCGCTCGTGCGTGCGTGCTTGTGTGTGTGTGTGTGTGTGTGTGTGTGTGTGGTGTGTGTGTGTGTGTGTGTGTGTGTGTGTGTGTGTGTGTGTGTGGTGTGTGTGTGTTTTTTTACTTCAGTACAAACTCACGCTCTTATATTGTGCTTGTGTGTGCATGCGTAGACGCACGCGTTTACGATCTAAAAACAAAACTAGTTTGAAGTAAGTAGAATTCTTGATCTATAAGTATTGCACATATTTAAATAAGTAAGTCCGTGTGCTCATATTTCAGCTATAATTGGGAGTTTCTCTCTCTCTCTCTCTCTCTCTCTCTCTCTCTCTCTATTATACATTCCTTGCAAAAATAATTTTCACAAATTGGATATTTCTTGTAATATTTTTAATTTGTAGTATATCAAGAGTTAATTTCGTACATTATTGTATATATTCGTTTATTTATATTCACATTTTGTTAAAAAACTAGTTTAAATAATCTAAAGTTTAAAAGTTTTAACGCACTCTTAAACAATGCTTCTAAGTAACTTTGAAACAGGAAGTTCATTAATTAAGAAATTAAAATAAATGCTTTGAGCGTTATGAAAATAATTGTATTCTTTACTATGAGTCCATTCAAATTGAACTTCAAGCTGTATATTTTACCTTATATATTTGTGATCCGAGAATTAGTACGAAAAGAAAGTATTAGATTAAAACTTGGAAATTGATAAAGGGAAGATATTTAATACCTGCTAGTCGTTTCGTATGTCATCTTCTACAACTACGTAATTATCAAAAATAAGTAACATGATGCTGAGAAATGTTAGGAATTCTTCCATATTATGCAATTACATTGGTTTTATTTTCAACCACAAGAAAATGGCCTAAATAATAATTTTATCGCATTCTGGGCAAATTTAGCTTAAAATTCATCCAATTTACATATGTATATATTTTGATTTGTTGCAATATTTTTCATTCGAAAGAGTGCACTTATCACATTTTATTAGTTAGCATTTTGTTAGTAAATTTAATTTTCATCAAAGGTGATTGTTTTTATTTAAGTGATCAATACATTTAATTTAATATGAAGTTTAAATACATTTCAAGAATTGTAGCTAACAAAAAGAGGGGATAAAGAAAAAAAATAAGACTGAGAAATAGTTTCTTAAAAAGTCAATGTCTCATATTTACAAACGTTAATGTTTATGTTTAAAAATAATTGGTATTTTCATTAAGTAAAATATAAAATTAGTATTAAAATATAAAAATATAAAGGATATTCAAGATTTCTCCTATATTCCTTGTTGTTACTGATTGACGCGTATATTGTTTTCACTTTCTATTTTTACTCTAAAATGCTGGTTTCTTCAAGAATCTTCTCATCTAAAGGATTTTATATTGAGAAAATCATTCACATTAAAATAATGGACGTTAAAGAAATTAACTTTAACATTTGAACTCTCGAGAAAGAAATTCATTTATAAAGTAAATGTGTTTTAAGTGTACAAGTGTAAGAAGTTCAGTTTAGGGCCATTTGTTCCTTGAAAGAAGTGGGTACTCAATTTAAGACTTGAAGATGTAACAGAACACAGAAGTTAAATGTTGCATAAGGAATTTAATTTTAGGTCTAATTTAATTATCTTTATATATATATATATATATATATATATAATTATTTATTTTTTAACAATAATAATTTCAATAATTTCTTTAGTTAATATTCTGAAAATAATATTTTTATCTGTATCAAAGCATTTGATGGAAGTGTCAAAATACAATTGTTTTATCCTTTTGCATTTAAATTGAAGCAAATCTATAAAATAACAATTTTTTAATTGAACCAACAATTTAAAAATGCTTTTATGCGTTAAATTGGTTCATGATTTCAAGCATATTTTGAATCTTTTAATATATTTATTACTAATTTCTGTGTGATGAACTAGTTATTTTATTTTCTGCTTGAAAATACTTGAACATATGTCATAATATTTTTATATTCACATTTTGAAACGTAAAAAAAAGAATTCAAAACTTTTTTAAAAATGAGCGATTTTTTAGTGCTAAATTGTTTTAATTGCATTAAATCTATTTTATTTTATGAAAAATATTCAAACAACGTCACAATTGAACCAAACATTAAATAATAATTGCAAAATTTAAATATTTACTCATTTACAGGGAGTAAAATTCACTTTAAATTCATTTGCAGCAAATCAAATTTAAAGTCTAAAAAATACACAATGTTGTTTTTTTTTCTTCCAAAGTCTATTTTCTACTTAGGAATTCTTTTTTCTATGTTTTTAAGATTCACTAATTACTTTCTTATGCAAACCCACATTTTTCTTTTTTCAGCATTATTCCCTTACAATTCTTTACAACATACCATTTACATAACAAAACACCATTTTTTATCCAAACTACGATTTTCGTAAAGGTAGAACTTATTATATTTGTAAATTTTAATGGTTTTTTTACGGATTTAAAATAAATTTGTTTATGTCAATGAGTTTAATTTGAGCAAATATTCATTTGGAGAGTAAATACTTAATTATATACAATAAATACTTACTCTGATAAATCAATTTACTTTCAGTAACTTTGGTGTTATAGCAAATTTTCTAACTATATGACATTTTTTTATTGATGAAGGAGCTGTTCAAAAAACATTAACACCTCGTAGTGTATGTTAAAAAACTTTCTTACCATTCATTGTTTTTAATTAAAATATTTCTTCAAAACAATCATTAGTTAAATATTCTATCAATGTTGATTTGTTGATACGATTAATGTTCGACATATATTGATTTCTTATTTATTTGAATGTCTTTTTACAGATTGTTAATCGATGTGCATTTTATTTTGCTTAAAGTATACATATATCTTTTCTTATTGTCATTTATCATGGTCAAGTCTTTTCTGAGAATTATGAAGGGATTTGACTACATGAACTATAGACTCGTCGTTATTTCTAGTGGCCGTCAGTGTACATATTCAGAACCATCTGCTTAATTTCTGTGTCTATTTACTTCTCATTAAGTAGTGAAATGTTCAAAAAGTAATATTTTTTCTTGGGGAAAATGGAAACATTTGCTATAAATACTTTATTAAATTATATATTCTTCATTTTAGTTCTATAGCTTTTGTAATCTTCCAGGAAGCAACAGTATTCCCCGCTAACAAAACTTCTGATCTTTGCTTGCAATATTCGATTCAAGTTTTTTTTATTTCCTCGTTTTAAGGAAGAGTTTTGCCATCTAAAAAGTTTTGTGTAGACAAGAACAAGTATTAATGTGAAGGTGACAGGTCTGAGGAACATGGTGGTTGTTGTAGTACATCCTATTCAAGCTGGAAAACCTTTTGGTGGATTAAAATACTTGTTCATACTTGTACGAAGTCTCGCACTATTTTTGTGGAACCTTCTTGCTTTTCTATTGATCATTTTTAGTATTTTCTACTTGAGTGAATAATATGAATTTGTGTCCTGTTGATAGCAGGACACTTAAAACTTATCTTGAAAAAAAAGATTTTCTTGAAATCTCACTGAACAGACAATGTCACCTTGTGATGGACGTTCTGTCTCGTTCATCGGTGTTTGGCAATTAGAATAAAGATCAGCCATAATCAGAATAATCTATTTTATTATTCTATCAATTAATTCAAACAATCCAGGGTTGGAAATGCACCTCTTATTAAGTATAGGAGCAAAAGCACGTAAGAAGGGATACTTAATACTTACTTATAATTCAAATAACTTAGTCTTAGAACTTTTTGGTAATATACAGTCTGAATTATCATAATTCCATTCTCAGCTATTCGACTTCTAGTCATTATTAATCTAATTCAACTTATTGACTAATTCGTCAATTATCAATTCTTAATAATTCACCAATTAATCATCGAGTAACTCTCGACTACTTTCCGCTAATCACTAACTACTAACTGCACCCTCCTAACCACTAACTCCACGTAACTAAAAGTGAATGCTTAAATATAATCCATCATTTACATAAACCTTCTTCGTAGAAAGTTTTCAATAGAACAATATTTAAAAGAAATACCTTTCCCCCAAGAGAATTAATTGGAGGCTCGCGGATAGGACCGTTACAACTTTTTTGATGAATATCGGTTTTCGAAGGACTTTGAATCTGTTCATCCTTTTTTATTCTATGATCTCTTGCACTTAACATTATTGTAGACAATCACATTTCTGGTCCCCAGTGATGATTCATTTCAAAAATGAATCCTCTTTTTTTACGTTGGAGAAGCCAGTCCCATACGTCAAAATGATGGAGAAAATTTCGTTCTACAAGAATATCTGGAATCTATACGTCAAGTTTTTCATAGGATAATAAGCAGTTGAGTTTGATAAATTTAATCTCTCAATGTTCCCATGAATTGTTATTCAGTAATTTTATATCTATCAATACCATTTTTTTTCTTTCATGAGCTTCAACACAGTTTCCCGAGCTTGGTATACTTTTCTTTTATTTTTTGCATTAACAACATTTTTACTTTTTAGATAATAAAAAAGTAAAATATTCCGACAATGCTACTTTCGACCTACTGCAAAACCAAAAAAAAAATAAATAAATAACCAAATCAAGCTTTGCTAAGTTAGCTGCAAAATATACTATGACAAAAAGGTTTAAGTGAAAAAATAAATAAAAAATAATATAAAACTGTGAACGAATAATATAAAACTCTCAGTTGGAAAAAACGAAATTACTTTCTGAACAACTCAGTGTCATTAAAGTATGATTAATTTATACACAAGATATATTTTGAACCCTTAAGGAAGATTTTTAAAAAAATTTGAATGATTACTAATTAGTTTTATAAATTAATACTTAAAATAAATCTGTGGTACATTAACATTATTATCAAGAACATAACAGCATTTTATCAAGAACATAAAAGACTAAAGTAACCGCCCGATATCTCAAAAATAATAGCAATTTTAGTTATTTTATTAAATTGTTTTATATTTCAAGTAAAATGTGAAATAAATTATATAAGCTCAAACTTTTACTTCCAAATGTAAATAAATTTGTTATCTGTTCTTAAAATCTCTCTCAAGATACTGAATTTCTTTTTATTTGAAATAAGCTTTATTTTTACATTCAGTTTTTTCCTTAAAAATATTTGTTTCTGTGGTTATTTTTAACAGTGAATACTACTGAGAAACATATTCTGTGTAATCATTATATTTTTAATACGAGAGAATAGAGTCAATACACCGAAATATCTAGTCCTATAATTTTTCAAAAGCAAGAAACATGAAGATTTAACCTACATAAGAAGAAAAATACATCGTTATTCAGATGATAGTAAAATTAAAATAAATGTTGTACACAATAACAAGCATTTGAGACTACTTGAATCATCCATTTAAATGTGGTTTACGAATATATTGCATTCAGTATAATTTTAAACGCAACAGTCAAATATTTCCTCTAGACTCCTTCTAAAGTTATTAATTTGCTTTCTACCTAATTTATAAAATGTGCCAAATAAATATTTGTTTGGTCAAGCAACAAGTGTCTTCTTCCCATCGGTCAATTATTTTACCTCGAAGTATCGCAGAGGGGAGGCGCTGTAGTCAAGCTTGGCTGCCCGCGTTTGTAGCCCAACAGTTTGAACTCAGAATTGACAGCTAAGCTCTTGAAAGCAGTTGGATATTCCAGCACAATGGTAGTTCTTATAGTTATTCTGCTTATCATTACTGCTCATGGTAAGTTAAATAGTTTTTTTTTTCATTTCAATTAAATGATGCAGAGATTATTTTAATAAAGTAAAATGTATTATTTTTCAAATTTGTTTTATAAAAAAAATTATTTCAGAGTCCTTTTAAAACATTTAAATAGACGCTACGATGAAAACAGAACTTTTTAACTTAACAACGGTGAAGCTTTTGGAATGGAAACTTTGTATTTAAATTTCAAAACTAAAAAAAGCCTTTTAATTTTTTTTAAATTATAAAATTTAACACAATTATGAAAATATTTAAATTCCTTTATTAATAAAAAATAGTGTTCCTTGCTATACTAAACTGTTACAATGCCATTTGAATATTCTCGAAAAATTCCAGAACAATTTTTTGTATATATTACAATGATATAAAAAAGTAGAACGTAAATACCTCTTAAAATGTTCACAATCAAAGAAATATAAGTATGAAGTTCAGAAGATGTTCAGAAGAAAAATTAGTCAAAGATGTTAAGAAAAACTAATTAATATTAGATTGTAAATTTTTCAAGAAAGAAATATAATTTTTTTTGTCTATTTTTTACAAGATTTTTAAATAAAAAAGTACTTAAGAAGTATTCTTTTAATTAAAAAAAACCTCACAGAAAATTATTAATGTTTATTACAATGATTCAATATATTTGGAGTTATCAGAATTCTGAAAGAGAAATTTAAATAAAAGATGAAAATGACGAACTGCTCTCTGAAAAATGTATTATTACGAATAAAGTCAAGTGGTGGGTAATTAATAATGTAATAATACCTCGAATATAAATTTTGAACATCCTCTATCAAGCATAATAGAGTTTAAAATTTACATCGTATCTACGAGATTTCAATTTAAAATGAAATTATTATTTAAGAAAAATATCAAATGAACTAAGCAACCAATGCGTTTGATATTTTTTTTATATGCATGAAGTATCTCGTTACTGATATTATAATAACTCTACTGCTTTCTAAATTTTTTTGAATCTTAATTTTGTTTTCATTTTATCGTTAGATTTGAAATTCTTTGATTATATTTCGGTATACTATTACATGCATAGATTTATTAATAACTTTATGCTGTATTATAAGGCACCTGAGTTGGATATTGAAAATATTTTTAAAAATTAAAGGGAAAAGAAGAAAAATATTTAAAAAAATAAATAAATAAAATTGGGGGTGAACGTTGTTTTTTTATAGTTTAGATATAAATTAATATTAATTTTCTTCTCAATTTTAGATTTGATTGCGATTGTAGTTTCTGCATCTGAATTTATTACTCTTAATATGGTAATATAATAAAAAGTAATATCGGCGCATACATTTCCAATTATATTTCCTTAAAATTTATCTTTCACTTTAAAAGGAGTAAATTAGCTCATTTTGAAGTAAAATTTGAAATATAAAATAATTCGAGGACTTAATACTTGAAGATATTGCATTATTCTTTTTATGGTCGTTACAGATGACAATTTGATACTGTTCTTTTTTATTTAAAGTTTGTATCCCCTTAAAATTTTCAATAAAACAGCGAAACATCATACGTATTTTTTGCTTTTATTTTTTTTTCATTCAGTGCTACATTTAAAGCAATTTAACTATTGATAAAAATGCTTTCTCTTCATTTAAATGAAGGTGATTAAAAACTTTTTTATTAAGAAGTGTTATTTTGAAAAAAGAAATTAATGATTTTAAAACAAAATGATTCTAATTATGGACTTATTATAAGAAATATATAAAACACCTGCAATAATTTATTAACTGAATGATTCTTTAAGGGGAGAAAATACGATTAAATGGACAAAAATTGTTGAAAAAATCAAATAAGATTTTTTCTAGCCTAAACTGTTTTTTTTTTTTTTTTTTTTTTTTTTGCATATATAATTTTCTATAATTACAAGAAATTTTAAAACTCATTAAAAAAATTCAGAGTTATAAGAACTTTTGTGTTGACTTTTATTCCCATCCCAATGGCAAACAAAAATTGTAAGCGTATTTATCTCAGAAAGAAGAAATATTTAATTTACCTTCATTTAAAATGCTAAGGCGTTTTTTTTATTGCCACAAATGCTTTGAATTTTTTTAACTATTGCTATTAGTTCATGTAACAAAAGTTGGTAAGCATCTTTGAATCAAAGCAATACTTATTTTTTTAAAAAATAGTAGCATTTAGGGAAGGAATTTTCAATAAGCATTTACAAAACAGAATACTTTACAAAAATTAATCAGAAAAACCATACCAACTTTTGTTATTCATAGCTTGATTTATTTGTAAATAAAATTTAATATGTATACGTCAGTTATTGTAGTAGTAGCATTTTAAAATCCCTTCACAAATTTTAAAACATTTCTTTAAGAAACTAAATGGTTAATCTTTTGTAGTACTTTAAACACAAAAACTGTTTTACCCAATTCATATACATAGGCCAAGTGTAAAAAAACTGTAAAAATCATTGATTCAAAGATTTGATTTTATAATTCGTACCATATTCCTATAACTTTGGAACAAGATTTTATATAAAAATTAAAAGCATTTTTATACCATACTTATGTACTGCGTGGAATGAAAGTATTTTTACAACTATTTTTGAAAATATATATTTAGCACTAAATTATTCATAAATAAAAGCTTTTGAAAAATTCTAATAACTTGTTATTAGTCAAATGTGCTATTTTCTCTACTTTTAATTTTTTTCCTTTACTTCTTCATTTCATATATTTATGAGTGATTTTTGTTTATATTTTCCTATGATGAAACGAAATAATCAGTATATTTATTGAAAGTTAACAACTTTCATCATATTTATCAGTTTTTGTATTGGAGATTTTTCAGGGAAGTTAAAAATCAATATCAATAAATCAATATAGTGAAAGTTTTTATAAGGAGATAGGATACATTCCTATAATGATATCTGTTGTCCTTATTGCATTTTGTTCTGTGCCAATGATTCTATTTCTTTCGGGTAACCCAAGTACATTATACGAAATTTATTGAAATATTTCGAAACTAAAACTAACAGCATTATTTTGGCTTTTTGCTTTGTTCGCTAAAAGATCAGGAGCAGCAACCACACATCAGAAAGAGAAGATAACAAATTTAGTTCAGTTAGCGCATAGGATTATTAGAATTACTTTTAAGAATCGATGACGTTAATAAACTGAGTAACGTTATAAGTTATATTGTTGAAGCTACACTTTGTCTCTTAACCCCTTTGAGGTATCCTACGCTAAAATTGTGAATTTTGCCAATAATTGACAAATTTTTTTTTATGATTTATTTTTATAGACTATCTTAGTGACTTTATAAAAACACCAAATTTATTATTTTCCGCTCACTAACAAACACTACAAGTGTTTTAGTAAAAGCAGATGCCATTACTTTAAGCAAGATGTTATACTTTAAAACGCGTTTTACTCGAAATGTGTTTTTTCGAAAATGCTCAAATGGGGCCAGCGACAGCTAAAAAAGTTTTGAAAATAATTAACTGAAATTTTTGTGTATGTTTTGAATAATCGTAAAAGTGTTTTTAACCTTCAGATTTATCAATCACTGTTTTATTACGAAATCTGCATTCCCTTATGTGAATAAAGTCACTTTTTCTTAAGCAATTTCGTATAAAAACTAAGATAAAGTGCTCTAGCTTTTATAAAAACTAAAATATTTCTTATCCGAAGGTCATTTCAAAAATGAATAACATAGCAATACATCAGAATTGAAAAATTGTTCATAAACTTTTGGTACAGATTGGGCCACGTTTATGCTATTTTTTGTAAATTTTTATCCATTTTTTCTCCATTTTAGTAATAATAATTTCTTTTACTCATCTTAATTTTAACATATTCTTCTTAAAATGTACTAAGCAAATCTAAAAACAACAAAAAAAAATCTCCATATCTCCATTTTGGGGGGGGGGGGAGTTGTCGCAAGCAGTCCGATACTTTAAGCGGTCATTTTTTTTGCCCAAATGTTCCAAAAAGAAAGCACATTCTTTATTTCATATAACTAAGTGAAATCAAAGAAGTTTATTTTAATATTCAATTTTAAAGTTCTCTCGTTATTTTTTGTTTTCTAATTATGGAACACAAAAACCCCTAAATATTTTCTTTCTAAAAGTAAACTCAGCAGGCTATGAAGAATGCTTTAAATGTCTTAAAAGAATATCTCTTATACTTACAAAAATGTTTTATGTTCTCGTACCTCTTTTTCAAACGGGTGAGGATTTTGTGTGCGTACGTTTATAAATATATACCCTCACAATTTGAAGCATGGCGTTATAATAAGTCTTGCATTGCAATGTGGACAGAGATAATATTGACTTTTTTGGAAAATCTTTCCATTTTAATTTTTTCTCCAGCACCAGATTGCACATTGCCTTACCAATCCTTGTTCTTTATCGAATATTTTCAGGAATCTAAATTCCTGCAATTTCCATCTTCCCCATAAATAAAATTTCGGATGAGAAGTATTTCATCAACCTGCATCTCTTAAGAAACACACACACACAGTAGCATTAATAATCTCACTATAAGAGCTAAAAATATGTAGAAAAGATAGAAAGTAGAAACAGCGTACAGGCCAGCTTTCCTTAATGGAAAGCTAGTTAAGGGGTTAATTTTATTTATAATCAGAAACTGCTTTACGTTCGAGGAGAAAATTATTTTAGTTAGAAAATAATATTTTCGAGCAATACAGTAAAGGGATTAGCCTAATTCTTTGAAAGGGTTGCTAATAAAATTGTTATTTCCGTTCTAATTTCTTCTATATGACAAAGAAAAGTGACAGTGTGTAGAATCCCGGTGCCACTGAAAACTAGTCTACTAAAAGAGTTGATAAACGTAAATTCTGTCGTGTCTCATAATCCTCACATTGGCATGGTGAGAAGTTTGGAGGAAGTGGGCCTGATCATGTGTCACCTCATTCTTTGACCGAGGTTCAAAATTACGAGGTCCGTCGACAGTTGCTCGCGTACTTTTTTGTAGTGGGAAGTTAATAAACACTCACTCGCTCATGACAGATAGAAAGTTATATAGATTTACTTGTAATTCTACATACCTTTACAAAAAACATACATATAGTTTTCAAATCATCATTGTATTTTTGGTTTATAAATTTTATTTTTGTTTTGCTCATTTCTTTTGAAAGTACTTTCAGATTTATTTATTTTTAATTACTTCTTTGTGCAAAGCAATAGTTATTCAATTCCTACACAAGGTTCACACTCGCCCTATACATATATATCTGTAAGGATAATTAAATTAGATCTAAAATTAAAGCTCTAGACCACTTTTAACTTTTATTTTCCGTTACATCTTCAAGTACTAAATTGATTACTCACTTCTTCCCCTTGAAGAACACATGGCCCTAAATGGAAATTTTAACACGACCATTAATTTTTATTACCTCGTATGCCATGCTTAACTTTCAAATATACCTCTTCAATAAAAAGTGTACTTGCGAACATCTGCCTAAGTGGTCCACAAACTCGTATACAAAACGCTTGTCCATTTCTCTCTTAGCCAGCAGACGCCGAAATGTCTTCGTTGAATAAAAACCGTTTTTACAAAAAGCCTACTCGGAAAACATGACATATATATCTTGTTGAAATTTGCAATCGCTTACAAAATACTTTTTATTCATCCACTGAAGTTAAGATACATTTTTTAAACTTGTAGGGAATGACACCTGGTGTTAATACAGTTTTTTGAAATAAAAATACATTAATTAAATTTTATTTTTAATTTTAAATTTATTCTGCGTTATTTCTGAGGAAGTTAAAATTAGCTGCAACCCATGGCTGCAGGAAATTCTTCTTATGAATTTTTTCTTGGATTCAAATACATTTTCTTAAACTTGCAGAGAATAATATTTAATGTTCATACAGTTTTGAAAATATGAATTCATTAATTAAATTTAATTAACTAAATAGATGCTAATAGAACAAAATAGATAACTAATAGATTTACATGGATGCTTCTTCTAACATTTTAACTTTTGCAATTTATACTTATTTGAATCATTTTTATTTCTTAGGAAAAATAAAATGAAGTAAAAATCTTTTCCTTTTATGGGATTTCAATGGATCACAAACATTTATTTGAATTGACGCAACGTCGATTATTGAAAATTAAAAAAATTTTTAATATAATAATACCAAACTACATTATAATTGATACAGAAAACTAATGAATATATTTTATGTCCTGATTATATAAAATTTGATTGAATCTCTAAAAACTACTTTTGCATATCTATTTAAGCTTTATAGTTTTTTTTATATAAAGAGTTAATAATATACATTTTTATTGTTAATAACTATTATCTCTAACTATTTCAATTAAAATTTTATTTTTCATACTAATACTTTATCAAAAATAATAAATGTGATTTCTTTTAACAAACAGTTAATATGGAATAAAAGAAGAGAAAAATGGGGGGGGGGGCAATTGAAGTTATACTACGTAAAGCAGTTGATATTACAAAAAATAACTAAGATTTTATTTAAATTGAATTTTATACGTAAAAAGCAAATTAAATCATATAAATTAGAAAAATTGAAAAAGTCATTAAAATTCAGCAAAGAAAAACTATGAATATTTTAATGACTATCAGCTTTGAAAAGTAAATTACTGCCAAGAATAAACTCTGTATTTTCTTATGAAATAAATTAGACAAAATTTTGTACAACATTGTGAATCGAAAAATAGATCATGCAGTTATTTAAAAGTATTCAAATTACTCTAAATCTAAGCATTGTATCTCATTGAACTTAAAATATTGTGTGTGTGTGTGTGTGTGTGTGTGTGTGTGGTGTGTGTGTGTGTGTGTGTGTGTGTGTGTGTGTGTGTGTGTGTGTGTGTGTGTGTGTGTGTGTGTGTGTGTGTGTGTGTGTGTGTTTAATTATTTGTAAATTATTTTTGCAAAAATTTGTTTGGATGAAACTTTGAAAGATTCATTTTTTAAAATGAATAGTACAACAAGGTTCACAAGGTTCCTGTACTAAGAATCTTGGTACAGAAAAACTAAAAAAAATGAAAGCCTTAGATCAGGGGTGGCCTGTGTAGCATGGCGGAGTTGTAACAGTGACACGCGAAGACTTATTGAAAAATTTGAAATTATAATTAAAAATAACATTTTTTACAGTTTTATTAAAATGCGCTTATCTTAGACAAGAAGAAACCCCTCAAAATTCATTTTAAACACATTTAATTGAATTATAATAGAAAATTATCACGTAAAGAATACTCCCTCCTTGTTGTGTGCGCTGGTTTCCCAAGGAAAATGCACTCGCAAGATTTTGGAATTTGAGAGAGCGTGTTTTAAAATATATCTTGAAAAACAATAAATAGCAGAGCGAGTGCTTGCTTCTCAAGGATGAAGACTGGCTATGGGATTAAGATCTTCTATATTATGCGACATTTAAATAATTTAAATAACAGCTTATAAGGAAAACATTGCATTTTAAAGCTTACAGAGATAATTTTATTACTTTTTCTCTAATTACTTTGAAATTTTTCAAAAATATTCACTTAGAATTTTTTTTTTTTTTTTTTTGTAAAATTTAGATAATTTTTTTTAATGTTGTTACTTAAATATTAGTATTTATCGATATTAATTCCTACAAACGTATGTATAAAATTTCAGTATGCTATTTATTAAAAAAGTACTCCAATTGTGTCGGGATACCTAAATAATATTTCCATTTTGACGTATTTTTAATATGAATTTCACTAAAAAAACTTATCATTACTGAGTATCTTTATTAATTTAAAGATATTTTTGTTCGTTTAAATAATATAAGTAGTATCTCTGTGAATTATAATTATAATTTGTTCTTACGGTTCCGCAGACTTTTAATGTTTCACCAAAATTTCAACACTTAACTGTTGCATTATTACAGCTCAAATCTTCAACAAAAAAAAAATGCTGCATGGTTTTTTCAAAAATAAATATCTTCCTTACAAAAACTTGCATTCTGAAAGATTACATATTTGATTCTGACGAATTGTGTATTTGGATTATTCCATTAAGGTGAATGGTTAGCTTTTGCTTATACTTTATCGACTCATCGCTTGGGGCAACTGTAGAGCCCTAGGGAGACGTAAAGAAAAGGAGGAAGGGAGGCAAGCGAGATGAAAAAAAGAAGGGGGAGAGAGGGGGAGCAAGCACTTACTCCCCTACCCCCAAATGGCCACGTGTCTTCTATTTTGCATTATCTATCTTTTTACCCTTAACGCACGGTGTAAAATTTAAGCATAATAGCAAGCACCGTTTCCCGCGCAATGAAAATTGATCGGCACGCCTTTATACCCTAAAGTTACATGGAAGAGAGGGGAAAGTGTTATATAATGAAGATGAAAAGTTCCTAATGCGGCTGGTTGGGGCATTCTTTGGAAAATTCGTGAAGATTACGTGCCTTAATAAAAGGTCTGATGTAGGGAAGGGGAAAAGTAGTATTTTAATGTTTTTAATGGTGGATGTCAATCTTCAGACAAGCCTTCTGAAAAAGACGTTGTGTTTTTCTTCCAATACTGAAAAAGATAAATCAATGTTTAATTGAATGAATTTGTTCCATTGTGATAAATTATTCTTTGAAGTAGTGTCATCGAATACTAATAAATCATAAAGAAGTTATTTATAAAATTAATTTTAAAATCTCATGTGAGTTATAAACACTGATGCAACAATTTATAAATAATACATAAAATACGTATTTGGTTTTTTAAAGCTATAACTCTAGTCTTTGTGGAAAATATATATAATTACTAAAATTTAATCCTTATTTACCTTTATTTTTTTCTACCATTTCAGATTTTTTTAACTGCTTTTCCTTCAATATGAATAGATTTATTCATTACAAATCTATATTTCACAGTTAAATTCGTAGAAAAAAAGCAATTTTAATTTAAGGTATCCGACTACTTGCACGACAACTTTAAGAAAAAATTGAGATATGGGGATTTTTTGTGATTTTAGATTTGTTTAGTACATTTTTTTAAAAAAATGCTAAAATTAATAAGAGAAAAAGAAATTATTGTTACTAAAATGAGAACCAATTGGTAAAAATTTACAAAAGATAATATAAACGGGGCTCATTCTGTATCAAAAGTTAACAAACAAATTTTCAATTTTAGTGTGTTGCTATGTTATTCATTTCTGAAATGACCTTCAGGGTGATATATATTTTAACTTTAACAAAAACTAGAGCATTTTATCTTAGTTATTATATGAAATTGCTGAAAAAACAATGATTATATTAACATAATGGACTGTAAATTTTGTAATAAAACAGTGATTCATAAATCTGAAGATTGAAACAGTTATACTATTATACAGAACGTACACAAAAAAATTCAGTTAATTATTTTCAAAACTTTTTCAGCAATCTCTGGCCCCATTTGAGCATTTTCAAAAAACACATTCCAGTAAAAGGCGTTTTAAAGTATGACATCGTGCTTATAAAGTAATAGCATGTGCTTTTACTAAAACACTAGTAGTTTTTGTTCTAGTGAACGGAAAATAATACACTTGTTACTTTTATAAAGCTAATAAGTGGCCTACAAAATAAAATCCTAAGAAAATTGTCTGTTTTTAGCAAAATTCACAATTTTAGGGCAGTACTTTTACTTTACCTTAAATACTTTTTTTTTTACTAAACTATAATTTTAACAATTTAAAGTCTAATTATATATTCACAAGTGTAAAATTTGATGTGTAATCTTCACTTATTTAGAGAGAGTGTTTATTAACGTCACATTAAAAAGCAACACGAAAGGTATTGATGACGATGAGTCTCGATCAAATGACGAGGATACCTGAGATGACACCCCTCTCTCCAGACTACCGCCTTTCACCAACGATAGGACTTTTAATATCAACAGATTAAACGACCATCTGCCCACGAGTTTGAGGCCACGGCCTCACATATTGTGTTGTAGAATGTTTGCTCAAATTTTTAATGTGCTTTAATTATGCTGCTTTCATAAATAATGATTAACAATCATGTCGCTGGAATTTTACAAAATCAGAATAAATGAAAAAATGGGCATACTGATTTCCTTGACTATATGTTTTTAAAAATATATAAATATATTTTTTTATTTATTTAAGAAAACAAAACCAGAAAATTAATACCAATGTAACAGTTTTGATTATATTTTTACTCACGCTACTTTAAAATGTAATACAAAACCTTTAAAAAACGGAAACGGATCAAAATCTATAACTGTGTTCAATGCCCCAAAAATTATAAATTAAACATTAGTTTTGCATTTAATTAGTTGCATTAATGATAAAACATTAATGGTGTAAATAAACAGAGTTGCAATATTTTTCTGACCTCGTTCAATAAAAGAATTTTCTTGGTCTGGTTTTTTTCCTTTCCACCTGCCAAGATTTCTCAGAAAGCCTTAAATTGCTTCATATTTAGAAAAATTAACATATTTTATCAGGCCAATTTTTTTTATTTTTTGAGAGTAATTAGAACTTAAAAATATACATTATAATGAGCTAAATAATATTTAAAAAATTAAAATAATAAAAAATAATCGAACTAAAGATATGTTTATCAAATTTATAATGTTTGAATTTCATCAGGAGATTTTTATTTTCAAATCAGGCTCTTTAATTTTACTGATATACAAAAAATTTTCTTTAAACTAATAATGCTGTATTAACATTAATCATTTGTATTTCAGAAAAAAATTATTATGCACAGTTTGATTAGTTAAGATATGAAATAAGATTATCTGTTTAAAAATTTGTCCAGGAAATATTGTACAAGAGTTTTATTTAACTCATTTCACATCATTCTACTGTTTGAAGTGTAAATTGGAAACATTATGTATGTATTTTACCAGAATCTTGTTGAAAACATGAAAGGGAACAATAACACAAAATTTGTTACTTTACCATTTCACCCGCGCAAATCACACCAAGTTGGCATTATTGGCAATTACAGACAATATACACACAAAAATATATTAATAAATAGTAGCTGTCATAGGGTTTTCACGATACTATTTCGTTTGACATCGGTTGTATCATTTTAGCGACATTATCGGCTGCGCCGGTGAAACGAAAAGTACCCAAAATTTTTGTTGTATACGTGTAATTTGGTCAGTATTAATTTAATAAATCTGAATTATTTATAGTTTTTTAAATTAAAAACAATTATAAAATCCCCGTGCACCACAAAGTATCACAGAAATAAGTATTAATCATATATTACAAAGAAAAGAAGTTGGTGAAAATTCGGAAGCCAATTTATATTAAGTCCCTTGAAAGCAGTCTCATAATCTTTCTTTCTCTGACATGCTTGGAACACAGAAGGAGCACATGTTCCATACATTTTCCTCGCCACCAATATTACAATCACAGGAAACTGACGGAACTGCATTAAATTTGTTCAAGTAGCTTTTAAAGTTACCATGACCAGGAAGAAATTGGGTTATTTTGTAGTTAGTATATAAAAATATGAGAGAGAGCGAGAGGGAGAGAGAAGAGATGGCATGACAGTCTCTTGTTGGTGGTTGTAAAAAATTTCCTTGTTAAGCTCCCTTTATTTGAAATGAGTTACTCTTGGTTTACAGATTTCACCATTCTTTCTTTCGTAATCTTCTTGTAAAATGATTTAGGAATATTAACGGCAATGTCAATTTTGTACTTGGTTGCAGCCTTTACAATCCAATCGGCCCGCTCATTTCCAATAACTCCTGTGTGTCGAAGAACAGATATAAAATCTATTGAGATATTTTTATATTTTAAACTTTTAGTTACTTTTGGATCTCGATGATTATTTTGTTAGATGAAGAAATACTCTTAAGAGAGAATTTCCAAGGAGGAAAGAGAGTGGGTACAAATGAAATAATCTGAGATGATACTATTTTGTTCAGTGATCCATTTAATGGTGAAGTTTAAACATAAAAGTTCAGTTTCTGATAAGAAAAAAAACCATTCTGAACTTAAGATATTTTAGAAAGTATAACGGAAATAATCTTTATAATTATTTTATCACCAGAATTGTATGCTGTAAATTAACCATGTTATGTAAGCTTCAGAAGCTATAAGAAGTCTTCTAAAATGTGTATGCAGCAAAACAATTCTGACATTCAATCCTCTTAAATTTTGTGTAACCAAAAAATTTCCCATTCAAGCATGTACATCAAGCAAGCAAAGTTTTTGAGATAACAGAACCATTAATAGTAAAAATCATTTTTACGAGTTTTAATATAAAGGATCGTTTTCTCATTTTTACTTTTATTTAAATATTATTCGCAAAAAATGAATAAATTACTATTTTTCTTTCAAATATTTATTTATGATGATTTTTCTTGCCATTTTATATGCTAAAGGTTATCCATAATAAGGTTCAAAAAGCCTTTTAATTTGTTATTTTTTTATAGAGGGATTTCTCAAACATTTATATTGATACTTATTTTTTACATATCTGAGGATGAAATATTATGTTTTATTATTATTTATTTATTTGCTTACGTCAAGTATTTTCGTACTTTTTCGTAAAATTCAAGGCTTGCGAATAAATGAGAGAATCAGTCTTTTATAAAGAGTATTTTTTTTTTCAGTACTGTACATGTTACATCCAAGCTTAACATCCAAATTTTATAAAAATGTTTAGCACTCTGATAACTATAAGAGTTCATTTCATTCAGTAACATAGTTTTGTAAGCTGTATCTTTGGTATTGAATTTCTCTAATAACATCGTAAATATGGCAGTTCTTTTATATATAAAGTTTCTTATAGAAGCAGTTAACATAATTCAGGAAAAGTACATACTCCAAGTTTGTCTTCTTTTTGAAGTGAACAACTCATAGAATCTATAAAAATATTTGAATCAATATATGTTAATCATTAGCATATAGATAAAATACAATTATTGGAACTTTAAAATTTAATGTGAGAACTGAAAATGCAGTTATTTGTGGAAGTGAACTGAAAAATGATTTGATTCACCAATAAAGACACAACTCTATATTTCGAAAATTTTCGTTATTTTAAAAATTATTTGAAAATTTATATTAGCCTGGTGATAATTGAAATAAACTGTTGTTATTGTTTACGTAATGTGAGATTCTTTATTAATGTCAAGCTGTAAAATAAAGCTATTGTCTCCCATCCAGTATGGTTGATCTGACCCTCGGCTTGTAACCGAGTGGGCTCGGGTTCGAATCCTGAATAAGGCATGGATGTAATCTTCGGGAAAAGAAGTCGGACTTTCACCTGAAATGGATTCCCTCCTCGAATAGAACAGCGCATCCTTTCTGTTGTAGTAAAAAGTCTATTTTCTTCTGAGTTGTACTGTATGTTTCTGTCTTTCTATCTATTGTATTTCATATGTATCTCAGTACAAAACACACGACAACAACATAAGGATATTGGTGAGGGATCTCGTATTTTTCTTACCTCGTTAAAGCGACGAAGACTGCACCTGAGCTGGCTACTCCTCCCTCTCTAAACTATCACACCATTCTAATGGGAGAACTTGAAACCTCGACCAATTTAACCAGCATCAGCCCCATGTAGAAGCAGGGTCTTCAATGGCCCCTGGGTTCAAATCCTTGACATGGCGGCTATAATCTTGTGACCATGACCTCTAGGTTACAGCGGCCATATTGTTTGTGGGAAACTAATTTGACACTCTTAATACTTTCACTGTGTATGTGTATGGAAAGTTAAAGTTTAGAAAACATCTCTTGACATTTTCTTTATTTTAAAAAAGTTTATTTCATTTTCCCGCATTAAATGTGATTGTTCCGTTTCTATACTCTAGCAGCTGCATATTCATAAAATTAACAGTTAATCATTACATTTTGTAACATCAATGTAAATTGTTACTCTTGAGCATCATATTTGTACTTTCATTCAATTTTGTGTGTAAAAAACGTTTTGTTACTTTAATTGCTTTTTATTTGGTTTAAAATATTGTATTTGCTATTGATTTGTTTCGTGGATTTGAATGCATTCAGATTAATATATTACTAACCTAAACAAAAGTCTAATACAATAAAAT